>PVLC010018902.1:0-31415 GCA_004027655.1 Graphiurus murinus | reverse complement strand
TAATGTCAGTAGTTGGAAGGCTGAGACAAGATCACAAACTTGAGACAAGCAACACACAGTAACTTAGTGAGACCTTATTTCAAAATAAAATAGGGCTGGGAGTATAGCTCAGAGGCAGAATGGCCCTGGGTTCAATCTCCAGTACAAAGGAAGGAAAAAAGGAAGGGAGAGAGGGAGGAAGAAAGGGAGGAGAAAGAAGGGAGAGTGGGTTTATTTTTCAGAAAGAATTCCATTTCAGTGGAATTGCTGTCCTAATTGCCCATCACTCCTGGGTACCTGAGGCTGCCTTTCCTACAAACAAGGGCATTTTTCGATATAGCTGTGAGGCAACCGCTAAAATAAGAGATTTAACATTGATAATGTTACTATCCGCTGGTTCTTGGAGGTCGTTCGAATCTTGCCAATTGTTCCAATAATGCCCTTAATAGCAAAAAGCTGCAGGTCAGAATCAAGCACTGCATTTAGTTGTCATGTCTCTTTAGCTCCTTCAGTCTGTCTTTGACTTTCATGATCCCGACTGACACTTTGAAGATTACATGCCAGTTTTTTTGGAGAATGTCCTTCAATCTCAGTTTGTCTGGTGTTTCTTCATGATTTGACCCAGGTTGTGCATTTTTGGCAGGAATATCAGAGAAATCGTGTTGTATCCTTATTCCATTTCTTGGTTTCCAATTGTCCATTTCTGATATTCACTTTGAGTACTTAAAGAAAGTAGTGTCTGTCAGGTTTCCCACTATAAAATTACTCTTTTTTTCCAATTGCAATTAATAAGTATTTTGTGGATAGGTACACTGAAATTAATAAGATTTAGTAACTCACTAAGCCGATACTTTATTTATTTATTTATTTGAGTAGCAGCCTTTTTTAATACTGCAAAGTGTACAGCAGGAAACAATGACAAGCAGGTGGCACAAGTTGGGCTTCTGTAATCTCAAAATCTGAAATGTTACCAAGTCTGAAACTTTTGAGCACTTATGGGACATCTCAAGTGGAAAATTCTACACCTGAGCTCATATGACAGGTCACAGTCAAAACTCAGACGCACTAAGAATATTGTATAAAATTAATTTCTGGGTATGTGTATAAAAACCAATGTGAAACATAAATAAATTTCATGTTTAGACTTGGGTCCCATCCCCATTGTATCTCATTATGCATATGCAAATATTCCAAAGTCCATAACACTTGAGGTCCCAGTATCTCAGTTAAGTGATCCTAACCTGGTGTTGCTCTTCTGCTTTTACTGACTGGTATGGGGAAGACTGGAAAGTTTAGGCCATTTCCACTTATGCCAGCCCATTTCCAGTTCCATCTTGAAGTTGACATCACCTACATAATAAACACACACTTTTTATATTTGTTTATAATCTATATAGATTTATTTTATTGAGATTTGAAGAATTCTTTCTAATAAGACCAGGTCTGGAAATCTTTATTTTAAAGTTGACTATCAGGTACCTTTATTACATCTCCAAATCTCTTTTGCCATATAATGCAACATAGTTAGCAAAGAGATAGCTCCACATATTCACAGTCCTGAGAGTTATACAGGGTGTGTGCACTAGAGGGCAGGCAACTTTGGGGGTCATTTTAGAATTCTATCTATTACACATGTAAAGTGCTAGGATAGTGGCTGGCATATGCATAACTATCATTACTATTCATTATCTGGCATTCTCACACACAAAAAAATTTGTGTGCATAGTAGGAGGGATTGAACCCAGAGATGTTCTACCTCCAAGGTACACTCCAGCCCTATTTTATTTTTTATTTTGAAACAGTGTCTAAGTTGCTGAGTCTGGCATCAAACCTATAATAATCTGGTCTCAGTCACTAAGTACTGGGATTACAGATGTGCACCACCATGTCTAGCTTAGAGAAAATTTTAAATAGTGATGCCACAGTAATGGCAAGAGTATTGTGAAATAGCTCAGTTAATATCAGTAAAGACGGGCCGGGCGTGGTGCCACATGCTTGTAATCCCAGCATTCAGGAGGCTGAGACCTGAGGATCCGGGTTTGTGGCCAGCCTCAGCTACCTAGTGAGGCACTCCACAACTTAGTGAGACACGGTTTCAAACAAAAGAATAAAAAATAGGGCTGGGGGTATAGCTCGGAGGTGGAATGCCCCTGAGTTCAATCCCTAGTACCGCCAAAAAAAAAAACAATATATATATATATATATATATATATATATATATATATATACCTTCTGACAGTCCATTTGGCAATGTGTGTTGAAAAGCCCAGTGCTTCAATTTTGGGGAGATCATCATAATAGTACAATAGGAGAGACAAAGCTATGTAAAAGGAAATATTAATTATATTGTAACTTATAACAAATACTTTTAAAAACCCAAGAATCTCTTTTTAGGGGATTAGTTAAATAGATGTCATAGATTTTTATAGCAGTGTAATTCATAATAGCCAAGTTATGAAACCAATCTAGGTGTCCTTCAACAGAAAAATGTATAAAGAAAATGTTTATATATATGTATGCATATATATATTCTGATTTTATATATATAATTTTGATTATATATTATATATATATATATTCTCAACAGAATAAATATAGAATATTCTACATTTCAATATACAATATATAATCTCAAAAGAGATTTATTCAGTCAAAAGGAAAAATAGTATTCTGTCATTTGCCAGAAAGTGGATAAAACTAGAGAATATTATGGGAAGTGAGATCAGCCAGTCTCAGAAAGTCAAGGGCCATACATTTTCTCTCATATGTAGAAGCAAGAAAGAAAGGAGGTGGTGGGATGACATGGGAAACCCATGAAAGTAAAAGGGAGATCAGTAGATAAAGGTGATCAAGGGTCAAGGTAGGGAGAAAGGGTAGGTACTAGGGAACAAAATTATCCAAATTATGTTATATGCATGCAATAATACATCAAAATGAATCCTACTGTCATGTATAATTATAAATGCACAAATAAAAAAGAAAAATATATGGTGTAGATATTCAATGGAATAGGATGAAGCCTTAAAAGCAAAAACAGAATATAGATAAAAATATATGGTTCATAGCCAGGTGTGGTGGCACACGCTTATAATCCTAGTACTTGGGAGGCTGAGACCAGAGGATCTAGGTTCTCGTCCAGCCTCAGCTACTTACTGAGGCCCTCCACAACTTAGTGAGACCCTGTTTCAAAATAAAGAATAAAAAATAGGGCTGGGGGTATAGCTTGGAGGTAGAATGCCCCTGGGTGGTTCAATCCCCAGTACCGAAAAAAAAAAAAAAAAAAAATATATATATATATATATATGATCTCCCTTTTACTTTCATGGGTTTCCCATGTCATCCCACCACCTCCTTTCTTTCTTGCTTCTACATATGAGAGAGAGAAGAAAAAAAAAAATATATATATATATATATATATATGGTTTGTAAAACATTAAAAGAAAGGAAACACAATGATGTTACAAATTAAGTGAAGGAATTACAAAACTTCTTGACTAGTTGGATTCAATATTTGTACAAAAACTGAATGAATAACATCTTTTCTTTATCTCTTTGGCACTACATTATAGTTAAACTCTGGCTTATCAAGAGAGTTCTTCACCTATTCACTTTGACATAGGTCAAACAAGGCTTCTAGCAACTTCTTGGGGAGCTCCAGCATCCTTCCTGGAAAAGAAGGTAGCCTTTTGGCAGGGTAGGGTCACTTGAAAGGGAAGAGAGCATAACCTGTCACCATCTGTCTGATCGTGCCCATCTGCCAAAACAAGGGCATCCTAGAAAGCAAGGCTTTGCATTGTCCCCCTAATTTTCTGTGCTGCAGCCTCATCCAAAGGCCTTAAAGGACAAGTTGCTACTTTTTTTCACTCTCAGTGTATTGTCCTCATTGTACCAAATTGATCAAATTACACTCAGCCAGGATTTTACAGTATAGCTTGTGCTTTACTCTGGCTAAAAAGTGAAGCATCCTATCTGGTAAAGCATATGTATTTGGGGAAAGAGAAGCAAAAGTTAAGTACCAATAGAGCACCTATAATGCACACTATGGCACACTATAATAGCTGCTATAAGCCCCATTTTACAGGTGAGAAAACTGAAGCTCAAAGGGGATAAATTACTTGTTCAAGGATGCACATTTAGGAAATGGTAAAATTAGGTTTGAAGCAACTGGCTTTACCCTTTCACCCATGATTTCTGGTGGTTTCTGATTCTGTATGTTTATTTTTAAAACTCCCAAGGAACATTATGATTAGCTTGCTTACTTTAAGACTCACTCCCATACACATCATTGCTTCCCTATACATGAAAGCAAATTAATCATAGGCAATATGGTTACAGTGCAGATTAATTTTTCTTCTAAGCTTTTTTTTTTTTTCAGCTCCAGCCTCCCAGAGCTTAAATTTCAAATTAATGCATGCACTTTTAATTGGGAAATCCAGTTAAATGTTCAAGTTGAACCACAAGTTCAAGTTGAAGAGTTTTTCCCATTGCTCTCTCAACCCACAGAGAATTACTCCAAACTCCATAATCTTTGAAATTACCATCTCTATAGATCCTAATACCCAGGCTAGTTCCTTCTATCTCTTACTATTCTCTGACTCAATTCTTGACAAAAAATCAGTGCCTATGTCCCTAACATCACAGAATTTTTCATTTTTTCCTCAGGAATGTCATACCCCGTCCTTCTCATATTCTCCTTCCCATATACTCTACTTTCTTCTATACTCATAGTATAATCCAGTTCTGCATTCACCTTGCATGCCTTCAATTTTAATCTATCTCTAGCTCCAAACAATCCATTCCATTCTTGTTCTAGTTTTTAACCAGTCAATCATTAATAATCAACTAAAACCCACAGTTATATCACAGCTATATAACAAGAATCCATGCAAGAGAGGAAAGGGAATATTAAAATACATATATGGCTTTGGAATTCTATGTCCTGTTGAAATCTTTCTTGGAACACTTCCTTTCTTTCTGGCACAAAATAATTTTCCAGGATCATCTTGTTCTTTGCTGGTCATAGTCCTGGGTCGGTTATTTTTCCAAAGAGTTTAAGTTCCTTGGAAAATGGTATTTAAAAGACAAGATCTGCACCGGGCATGGTGTGCACACTCGTAATCCCAGTACTTTGGAGGCTGAGACTGCAGGATCTGGGTTCGCAGCCAGCCGCAGCTACTTACTGAGGCTCTCCACAACTTAGTGAGACCCTGTTTCAAAATAAAGAATAAAAAATAGAACTATAGCTAGGAGGTAGAATCCTCCTGGGTTCATCCCCAGTGGCACAAAAAAAAAAAAAAAAAAAAAGAAAAAGACAGGATCTGGGACTAGATGTGCTCATGGCTATTGGGATGTCACTGGTCCTTGGTCCACCCAATACACACACACACACACACACACACACACACACACACACACTTTTGTCAATGTCCATGAATACACTACACTGATATCTCCAACTATAATACAGCACTCCAGTTTTTAACCTTTCCCTATATATAACCAATATCCCCTCTCAGATACCTACCCCCTTCTATACAAATGCCTCCCTTGTCCTATTTTGGATCCAAAACTCCACAGGAGGTGCCCTCCCACCACCCCCCACATAGGCTGTAATATTCCACTGGCTGACTATGGCCTTCCAAATAGACTACTTCTTCATTCTTAATCCTCACTACAAGGACATGTGTCCCTCTCCATTAGAGTTTCACAACTCTACATCAGGCTGGTCTTTCATGTTGAAGCTTTCTCATCCTGGGCACTGACACATTGTACCACATCACCCCATTTATGTTGCCAGGCTTCTACACCTGGTTGTTATCCTTACCTTGGTTGTCCTCTACCATTAGTGCAGGTCAGCCTTCCTAAATAAATGCCCTTCTTCTAAGGTGACTTAACTGAAGGTGATGGGAGGGGAGGGAAGCACCCTAATGCACATGATGTACTTTCACAAACATATCAAAGTCAATCACTAAACTGAACTTAAGAAGGAGGGAGGAGGTGGGAGTGGGGAGGGAATTGGGGAAGGGTTAAATGAGAAATATGTGCATGTATGCCTTGACCAGCTTGTACCTAACAAAGATGTATGATTACAATGCACCAATTAAAAAATAAATAAAAAATAAGTGCCCTTCTTCCCACTTTTGGATCCCAACACCATGCTCTGGGCCACCACAGTTACCTCCCTCTTCCAGTGTAAAGACAAGCTTTGTTCTTCCCCATCTAATGGGTTTAAGACTAATTTTTGAGGAAGGGTAGAAAATGCAGAAGGAAATGGGTAGAAAAAATACTTTTTCTTCCTATATAATTACCTCAATAAAAGTCCTCTACTAGCTGGGCGTGGTGGCGCACGCTTGTAATCCCAGCATGTGGGAGGCTGAGACCGGAGGATCCGGGTTCGCGGCCAACCTCAGCTACCTAGTGAGGCACTCCGCAACTTAGTGAGACCCGGTTTCAAAATAAAGAATAAAAAAAATAGGGCTGGAGGTGTAGCTCGGAGGTAGAATGCCCCTGTGTTCAATCCCCAGTACCGCAAAAAAAAAAAAAAAAAAAAGTCCTCTACTTTGCAGCTATTATAATTTAACAGTTTTCTATTAGCAACTCTAAAAATATTTGATATTTGAATTGGTTCCTTCTATAAGTAGTCATATACTCTTTTTAATGAATTGAAATATATATTCATCTAATTAATGAAGGAAATTGCTTTTTAAATAATCATAAATATAAGTAACCAATGACAAAGAAAGGAACAGTACCCTTTATGCCCACCAGCCAGAAAAAGTACAGAAATCAAAGTATGAAAGGCTGTGGGTCTCTGGAACTAGCATGTTGGGTTCAAAACACAACTTGAGGCCTTTGGCAAGTTTCTTCTTTAAACTGTTTTTGTTTGTTTGTTTTAGTGAAAAACCATATATTTAGAATTAGCCTGCTGGACTCTGTTTAGATGATCCCAATTTTGTTGGCAACATCCAAAGCATCATAACCAGGAGCCAGTCAAAAATATGCTTTCTTCTCTCCATCAGGCCTGCTCAGGGTATAACCTTGGCGACATCAATGTCATAGAGCTTCTTAACAGCCTGTTTGATCTGGTGCTTGTTGGCCTTGACATCCACAATAAACACAAGTGTGTTGTCTTCTATCTTCTTCATGGCTGACTCACTGGTCAGGGGATACCTAATGAAGGCATAGTGGTCAAGCTTGTTTCTCCTTGGGGGCACTCTTCCTAGGTTATTTGGGTTGCCTCCGGAGCCCCGGTGTCTTGGGCTGCCAGAAGGTGGGTGACATGCAGATCTTCTGCTTTTTGTGGCTGTGTACCCCCTTCAACACTGTCTGCTTGGCCTTTAAAGACTTTGCCTTGGCTTTGGCTTTGGCAGGGGCAGGAGCTTCCTTCTTTACTTTCGGACCATCTTGGTGAAAAGCTTTTTCTATATTTATATATTAAAACTGGTACCGCCTAGAGTTTTTGTGAAGATTGTAGCAAATAATGCACAAAATTTTCTTGGAAGACATGTAGTATCAAAAATATCATAAAATTAGTTATTATTGTTATCAATAGCGTAGTCATAGATATTTTGGAACATGTTCAGGAACTCTGTGATTGTTAGATCTTGATTTGAGAAACAACATATAAAAATGTACACACTGTCATTTAAGTGATCACTTGGCACTAAAGTCATCATAAAATTATGGGTGCAAAAATAGGTGTAAAATTGCATGGACTTGTTTTAGACCAAATATTTATACTTTTCCTTTAAAATTATCCTTTAAATAAATACAAAAAAACTTAATTTGTCTTAGAATACTTTTTTGTGTGGTACTAGGGATTGAGCCCAGGGACATTCTACCTCTGAGCTATACCTCCAGTGCTATTTTATTCTTTTTTTTTTTTTTTTTTTTGCGGTACTGGGGATTGAACTCAGGGACATTCTACCTCTGAGCTACATCCCCAACCCTATTTTTTATTCTTTATTTTGAAACAGGGTCTCACTAAGTTGAGGAATGCCTCACTAGGTAGCTGAGGCTGGCCTTGAAACCCGATCCTCTGGTCTCAGTCTCCCAAATGCTGGGATTACAAGCCTGCGCCACCATGCCCGGCTTTTTCTTTATTTTGAAACAGGGTTTCACTAAATTGAGGAGGGCCTAAGTTGCTGTGGCTGTCCTCGAACCTCCAATCCTTTTAGCCTACCAAATACTGGGATTATAAGTGTAATCCCACCATGCCCAGTACACACCTGTAATCCAAGAATACTTATAAATTTCCTCATAGAATACTTATAAATTCCCTAGCATATGTCAGTGGTCTTCGGTGTGAGAAATTCCTTATTACATATTTTTTACTCTTTTTACAACTTGAAGAAATATAAACAGACTAAATAATCCCTTAGTGAATTTTATTTTAGCCAAACTTCTTTCAATTATTTCAAATAAAGAGACTAGGACAAAAAAATAAATAATAGAAAATTTATGTATGATAGAATTCATATAATGTATTACAGAACATGAAAATATTGTGATAGTTAACTGAGTTGATCCCAAATCATCTTTAATTCTCAAACCACATTCTCTTAAAAAAAAACAAAGAAAAAGAAAATCCAGATCACTATTCTTTCAAAATTATTTATCCATATCTTCATAAACTAAAGTAAAACTTCATTTTTCTTCATTTTAAAATAAATTCACCATAGAGTTTTATAAAGGATGCTCTGGAGGACTACAGACTTACCTATTTATTTCCACAGATGTTTTCTTTGATTGGAATTTATGCCACTCTCTGGCTTGGAAATTATTTTCTTAAGATTCAAAATTTATTTCCAAAGTGAGCATGGTATGTACACCTATAGTCCAAACTAATTGGAGGGGCTAAAGCAGAAGAATCACATGATCCCAGGAGCTCAGGCAGCCTGGGCAACATAGTAAGATCCAACCTCAAAGGGAGTGCGGAAGCATTTTCCAAACAAGTTTCTCACATTTTCTATTTCAGCACGAAAGTTTAAGTGGGATATAAGAGGTGAAATGTCCTGCTCTAAAAATGGGCTTGCAGTTTCTCTGGTCATAGTGAAACAATGCTGTTGTCAAATCTGACTCAGGTCAGGCTTTGCTGTGGCAGATAGAAGAGAAAAACCTTACTTGACTATCCAGAAAGAGAAAGGAAAGTCTATCTTGATCATTTCTGTTAATACGTATGCAACATTTTACTAATCAAAGTCATTGTTTAGTATTTTTTTTTTTTTTGGTACTGGGGATTAAACCCAGTGGCATTCTACCTCTGAGCTACACCAGCCCTATTTTTTATTCTTTATTTTGAAACAGGGTCTCACTAAATTGCAGAGGGCCTCGCTAAGTAGCTGAGGCTGGCCACGAACCTGTATCCTCTGGTCTCAGCCTCCCAAGTACTGGGATTACAAGCATACGCCACCATGCCCGGCTCATTGTTTAGTATTTTTATTAGAGAAAATACAAGGTGTCTGATGTTTGCACGTGTCTCACTTTGCAAAGGAAGTTATTTTAAGAACTTCTATTCCATTTACATACTTAAGACTACAGTAGATATCAAATAACTGCCTTTTGTCCTTAAGTGAAAACCTTTTGAAAGTACAGGGAAAGCCAGATGCAATTATATGTGCCTGTAATTTCAGCTACCTGGGAGGCTGAGGCAAGAGGATCAAAAGATTGAGACCAGCCTATACAACCTACCGAGATCTTGTCTCAAAATAAAAAATAAAAAGATCTTGGGATATATCTCAGTAGTAGAGTATCCCTGGTTTCAATCCTCAGTACCACCTAAACTGAAAAAATAAAAAAGTACTAGGAAGATATAAAATAGCTGTGATTAGCCAGACATGGCGGCGCATGCTTGTAATCCCAGCATTCGGGAGGCTGAGACCGGAGGATCCGGGTTCGTGGCCAGCCTCAGCTACCTAGTGAGATACTCCGCAACTTAGGGAGACTCAGTTTCAAAATAAAGAATAAAAAAATAGGGCTGGGGGTATAGCTCTGAGGTAGAATGCCCCTGAGTTAAATCCCCAGTACCGAAAAAAAAAAATAGCTGTGATTTATATTATCTTGAAACTTACACATTATATGGCTCACATCTTCCCAGACAAGAATCTAGAAGAGGATTCTATGAGCAGGGAATATTCTTAAGACCAGGGGATAGAAGGACCAGAAGGCCTATCAAGATACAAAAAATTGGAAAGCTCAGGGCCAAATAGTCCTGGAGGGGAGTCAAGAGTGAAGAAAGACCAGGCACAGAGTCCAAATTCAGAATTGAAGGAATGCTGCTGAGGAGGAAAAGATGGGGATAAAGCTAGGAGGGTAAGAAAGAGTGGTGGGGTTGCAAACTAACAATTTACAGCAGAAATTTTCAAACTCATTTTAATATTCAAACTCTTGTAAACAAAATTTCTTTTCCAAGATTTTAAAAAGCATGGAGCCAAAGAGAGCTTGAGGTCAGTCTTTATCCAGTGACTAAATTTGTGAGATTGAAAGCTTCAAGGCTGTCATGAGCCAGGTTTTCCACTAAGAGAAACTCATCTACAGTGAGTGTGAAGACATCATGCTGAGAGATGGACATGGTGTTTTTTGCTGAGGCTAGAGCTGAATCCTGCTCTTTCCCTAACTTCTTTTATTCCACCATTTTGGTATCTCTGAGCCAATACATTTTTCTTTTGCTGGAGCTAGATTGCATTACAACTAAGAATTCTGACAAATACGCTCAAGTGATATAAAATATTTGGCAGAAAGGAATTTACTGTTTGGCATCTCCACAGCACACCAAGATTCCCCAGATCAGAAATAGAAAGCCATCACCTCAAATAATAGCTATTCTTTTAGACTTGTCTTTATCATCAGGAAGGGTGAAATATACTGCTTATGACAGGGTGAATGTACATGTACTCCATTCATTCATTTGGCAAATATTTATTGAACTCTTTTTGTTTTAGTACTAGAGATTGAACCCAGAGGCATCCTAACTGAGCTATACCCCTAGCCCTCTTTTTTATTTTTCATTTTGAATCAAGGACTCACTAAGTTGCAGAGGGCCTTGCTAAATTGCTGAGGCTGGCCTCAAATCTGCAATCCTCTTGTCTCAGCCTCCCAAGTACTGAGATTACAGGCCTGCTCCACCATGCCTGGCTATTGAATTCTTATTAGCTCCTACTTGCTATACTAGGCAATGGGGACTACACCAGTGGATACCATAGACATAGCCCCTGACTTTGTGGTGCTTACCAACCAGTTGCCTCTTGTGCTCATTAGTCAGCTTTCTGCCACTGTGAGAAAATACTGCAGAAAATCAACTTAAAGGAGGAAAGATTTCTTTCGGCTCATAGTTTCAGAGATTTGATTCTATGGTCAATTGACTCCAGGCTATTGGCCTGGAGAAGGCCTCCTGGCAAGGCGGAACATCATGGCAGAAGGGTGTGACAGAGCAACATGCTCCCCACATGGCAGCTGAGAAATGGAGAGGGGAGTGGAGACAAGATATACCCTTCAAAGACACCCTCCCCCCAAGACCTATCTCTTTCAGCTAGGCTCCAGCTCTAAAACCTCTACTACCTCCCAAGCGTGCCACCAGCTGGGAGCAGGCCTTTAACAGAAGTCTGAGGGGAACATTCCAAAGCCAAACTGCATAGGGCAGTGAATGACAAAAAGACAAACTCCACTTGTTGTTACTGATGGTTGCTATACTTTCCCAATCATACAATAAAAAAAAGATATTCTATATTTATGATGAGCATTTAATCAAAAGATCAATATTGTTTGCAGAATGCCTACATTACTAGTCCTGAAACACACTGTCATCTTATAACTATCATAAAATCTTAGAGACCATTTCAAGATGACATAGATGAATAAACATTTATTACCAAAGTAATAAGGTTTTATCTTATTCTGCTAGTTACTGAAATTGTTTTTGCTCTTTTAGAAAATTGGGAAAATAAGCCAGGTGTGGTAGCACATGCCTGTTATCCCAGTACTTGGTGAGGCTGAGACAGGAGAATCACTGGTTCAAGGATAGCCTCAGCAACTTAGCAAGGCCCTCAGCAACTTAATGAGATATAGTTTCAAAACATATATATGGGCTGAGGTATAGAGCTCAGAGGTAGAATGACTCTTGGTTTAATACCCAGTATACAAAAAAAGAGGGGAGGATATTTTTCTTTACCTTTGAAAACACAAGTTTATTGCTAGTCCATATTGCTTTTTCAGCACTGAATGCTATTATTTATAAAGATGATTAAGGAATCCCTATAGTAGGAACCAAGAACGTCCAAGGATAACTAATAGTGAAACAATTGAGTACTGAGGTCATCACTTCCTGTCTCATGGGGAAAGAGAAATACTATGATTAAAGGGAAAAATCACCCTGCTTCTTGAAATTTTTGGTGCAATTTCATGACATGGATTTGAAATATTTTTTTGTTGCTTATATTAAAGGATGAGGCCTGGGCTTGCAGAGTTATGTAAGTAAAGTTGTAGTCATTGATCAGAAAATACTGTTGGAACCATGACCACACGGAGTAAGTAAAATCATTGAAAAATCAAGTGAACACTTCAGGCAACAAAGCTTCAATGGTAAAAGGGCCCAAAACTGGAGATGTGAGGAAAGAAAACCTAAATGAAGGTCTGAGAAACACTCTATGGTTTTAGGTGAAATCAAAAGCAGGGTGATTCTTCCCTTTAATCATAGTATTTCTCTTTCCCCGTGAGACAGGAAGTGATGACCTCACTAGATGGTAGGGTCATAATTTCAGCATATCCTCAGACATAAATACATTTTCTGGAGCTGAGGGTATTGCTCAATGGTAGAGCACTTGCCTAAGCATGCATAAGGCCCTGGGACATATCCCCAGCACCACACACACACACACACACACACACACACACACACACACACTTCCTGCGCCCAAGTCATTGGATTCTTTGGTATCTCTTCACCCACAGTTTGAGGTTGCACCAGCTAAGGTTCTTCTGCAGTGTGTCCACTTTCCTATGTTGGTTTGTATTCACTCACTCAATATTTATTGGGCATATGCTATGTCCCAGCACTGTGATGACTGGGAAGACAACATGGTTTCTATCCTTAACAGTTTTAGGCATATGGTGTTAAATTCATGGTAGAAGCCTCTAAACATTATTACTAGTCTTACCAGTAAATTTTTAGCATCTTCTGTCAATAATGGGTTTTTGGCATTTAAAAATTATTACAATTATACATTATTTCTATTACCAAATTACCTTCATCTACTACCTCAGAGTGAATAAGATAACATTTATAGATAGCAATAATTGCTATAAGTCTATATTTTAAATGATCTTAGTAATTTTAAATCTTCAATAAGACATAATTAGACCGCTATTTTTAATGTTTTTACTTATAATGAGTCTGATGACACAGCTAGTGCATACCATTACACCCAACCACATCCACACCACTATGCAATGAGGTCCTCGCAGAGATGCAGAGGACTCCGTTCTGGCTTGTCCTGATCACTTGTTTTGCTCATGTTACAAGTATTATCTACAACCCCAGGATTCTTTGTAGGACAGCATTGAAGGCACTTGTCCTTTTTAAGAAGGTAGTTTCATTTTTTAAAAAAAGAGTTAACATAATCCGAAAGCCCTCTTAAAACCAGATAAGAGTAACTAACATTTCATAATGTGCTGAATATGAGTAAATGTATGAGACAAAACCTGGTTTAATGGGGAATCTGAGTAAAGGTGCCAAGATGAATTCATGCATTAAAGATTAGAATGGGTACTATATTGCCTTAGATTTTAAATAAGTCTAAATAGAAGATCTAACACTGCCTGAATAGTCCTACATGCCACATTGAAGAACAATGGTCTGCAGAGTGAGCCAGAGGTCATTGGAGATATACACAGTGTGCTATCAGAGCACACAGGGCAGACAGGTCTAATCTTGTTTTGGGGAGAAAGGCCAAGGTAGAAAATGGTAGGGCAAGTGATGTGTAAGGTACAAGTCTTGAATTGTAGGGATGGTTTCATTGGGTGCAAGGAGAGGGATGACCTTAGAAAACACAGATATTTAAGTCCAGGGAGCACAATAGCTTTATGTATTTGGAATAGTACAAATAAGCAATTCTGTATAACTGCAGATTAGGGGTCAAGTGGGCAGCTTTAGACATAGACAGAGGAAAAATGGATAAAAAGAGGACTGACAGAAATCTGCTGGTGCCAAGAACACTGATGGTTTCAATTTAGAAAAAGGGCAGTCAAAATTAAATACATTGGTTGAAAAGAGACCAGGTCACACAGGTGCACAGATTTTTAAAGATAAATCATTGAGGAACACATCATATTAAACTACATTGCTATAGCCAGGCATGGTGGCATATATCCATAATCCCTACTACTCGGGAAGCTGAGACAAGAGCATCACCAACTTCAAAACCAGCCTGGGCAACTTAGTGACACCCTGTACAAGAAAATAAAATAAAAAGGACTGGTATGTATCTCCATAGTAGAGCACTTGCCTAGCATACACTATTAGGCCCTGGATTCAATCCCTAATTTTGAAAAAACAAAAATTGAAGCTGGTCGTGGTGGCGCATGCTTGTAATCCCAGCATTTGGGAGGCTGAGACCGGAAGATCCGGGTTCGTGGCCAGCCTCAGCTACCTAGTGAGGCCCTCTGCAACTTAGTGAGACCCTGTTTCAAAGTAAAGAATAAAAAATATGGCTGGGGGTATAACTCAGAAGTAGAATGCCCCTGAGTTCAATCCCCAATACTGCAAAAAAAATAAAGAAAGAAAAAGAAAAATTGACATAGACCAGCTTTCTTGGCAACTAAACAAATGAATCTTTTCTCCAAGAATATCACAGAGAATAGAGTGGTTCTACTGTGAAAGCCTTTCTTAGTATGGATAGGTGGGCTAACCTAATAGAAAAATTGCATAATATCATTTTCTGTTGCTATAATTGAGTACCATAGACTGAGCAATTAACAAAGAATAGAGGTTTATTTTTTAAACAATAGTTTTAGAGGCCAGGAGGTCCAAGAGCATGGTGCCAACATCTGCTCAGCATCTGATGAAGGCTGTCTTGCTGGATCATGACATGGCAGAGAGCACTGTGTGGTGAAGCAGACCAAGCCAGAGAGAGACTACTTTTATATAAAAAAAAGATCACTCTAGCAATGGTCACCTCCCAAAAGTGCTTGATGCTGCTGAACTGGGCACCAAGTTTTCAACTCATGAACTTTTGGAGGACATATTCAAGCCACAGTGCATATAAAATTTGATTTTAAAGGATGTGATTGACATTTGGACTTTAATGACCAAGGAACTTTCTGAATTCTAGACCCTAGTATTTCTTCGTAGATCTCTTACCATTAAGTACATATAAAGGACTCTGAGGACTGGTCAGAGAGCTGTGTAAGATGCAAATAGATGAGTCAGTATCATTTAGCCTCACAAACACTGCCCACCAGTTTTGAGTTTATTTACAGAGGGAAAATCTTAGTCATGATATGCTAATACATGCATACATTCAAATGCTATTCTTGCATTCCTGGAAAATTCAAAAAACTACAGAAAGACAATGTCCTATAGTTAACAGGAAGTATCAATTTCCATTGACAAGCACTTAGAGAATTGAGTTGAGAATTCCAAGTTGCAACTACAGCAGAACCAAAGAATACAATTTTCCATACCTGATTTCCAAAATGAAAGAAAAGGAAAAGACAAAAGAATTATTCTAGCCAAAATGTTGGGAGACAGGATTCATGTCACAAGGAGGCATGAGTAAATTCTACAAGGGTTGGCATAGTAAACGTGAAAGGGATGTTTTCGGCAAAGCTGCTTAATAAATAACAGTCAGTATTAAGTCTTAACAGATGTCAGGGAATTCTTAGAATTGAGTCTCCCTGAATTCTTTCAACTTCTGCTTTGCAGGAGAAAAGAAAACTGTGAAGGACCCCACCCTCCTTGGAGCTTCAGAGTAGGGAGAAAGAAAGACCTAGGAAAAGTCCCCAAAGAGCGACTTTTAATTCATTTTTTTAATTCATTTTAATCACCATAGCATTCCAGTTTAACATGCAAAGAAAGCAAGCTGAGAGGTGGAACAACAGGGTGCCAGCTTGCCAGAGATGTTTCTCTAGAACAGGATGGGGCGGGGCAGGGGAGGGTCTAAATCCAGATGCACATCTCCCCAAAGCCCTAGCTCTTCCTGCTCTGCTGTCCTGCCCTTACAGTGTAATAGTGCAGGGCTTCTCATTCTGTAAAAACTTACTGTACTCTTCCTCTACACTCTGACCACTAAGAGATTCTTCATTTGCCCTGCTTCAAGGACAATAGTACTAAAACAAGTTATCTTAGACAGGCATGGAGGTACACTCCTTCCTGTTAACTCCAGTACTTGGGAGGCAGGAGGATTGCAGGTTTGAGGATAGCCTTAGCAAATAGTGAGACTCTCAGCAACCTAGCAAGACCTTGTTTTTAAATAAATAAATAAATAAATAAATAAATAAATAAATAAATAAATAAATAAATAAATAAATAACCGGGCGTCGTGGCGCATGCCTGTAATCCCAGCATTCGTGAAGCTGAGACCTGAGGATCCGGGTTCGCGGCCAGCCTCAGCTACCTAGTGAGGCACTCTGCAACTTAGTGAGACTCGGTTTCAAAATAAAGAATAAAAAAATAGGGCTGAGGGTATAGCTCGGAGGTAGAATGCCCCTGAGTTCAATCCCCGGTACCGCAAAAAATAAATAAATAAATAAATAAATAAATAAATAAATAAATAAATAAATAAATGGCTGAGGTGTGTAGCTCAGAGGTAGAACATCCCTAGGTTCAATCCCCAACACAAAATTGATGAGGTAGGCTAGGAAGCGAGAGTTAGGTAGGAAGGATGGTATTGGGAGGATCCAGGAAAATATAGTTTTTAAAATCTGGAGAGTTAAGCTAACTCCACCCCTTGGAAGTTTTTTTTTCTTAGGAAGTCCTGCCTCCATCTGAGGTCCACACCCTAATCTCCGGAAGTCCTGCCCCCACCTGAAATTTCCGCGCCCATCTGACCACCTATCGCCCACCTGAATCTGAGGAAGGAGAGGATCCAAATCCTTCCTGTGCCCGTCCTCCTGGGATAAAAGTCCAGTCTGCAAGAGGTCCTGCCCTTCTTTCGTCGACTCACCTCTCTGATGCGCGCGGTGTGCCCTCCTCCTCCATGCCTTACTCTCCCCTTTCCCCTTTCCTGAGTTCCTGAAATAAAACCCTGCCTGTTGTTCCTGACTGGTACGTGTTAAAATTCTTTTTATCACGAATACCAAGGACCCATGAGTTGGGGATCGCGGAACCCCATAACAAAATGACTTATCTTATTATAAGAAATTCAAGTAATACACAAAAATTTCATCTTAATCCTATCCCTTAAAGACAGCTATTTTGTAATTATTTCTTTATTCTTGTTTTCTTTCATTATTAGTTGGATTTATTCCTTGATCAAAAAAATAAATTTGAAAGGACTATAATTTTATTTTTTAAGTATAAAAAATGTTCAAAATCTATTCACAAGCTGAGTATGATGGCACACACCCATAATCCCAGTATTTGGGAGGCCGAGACTGGAGGATCACAGGATCAAACTCAGCAACTTAGTGAGACTCTGTTTCAAAATAAAAAAATATATAAATAAAAATAAAAAAGGCTGAGGTGTAGCTCAGAGGCAGAATGCCCCTGGGGTTCAATCCCCAGTAACACACATCACACACACAATCTATTCACAGAAGAAAAAAAAAGTAATCCCAGTACTTGGAAGGCTGAGACAGGAGGATTTAGGTTCGCGGCCAGCCTCAGTTACTTAGTGAGGCACTCTGCAACTTAGAGAGACCCTGTTTCAAAATAAAGAATAAAAAATAGGACTGGGGTATAGCTCAGAGGTATACTCCGCAGTACTGAAAAAACAACAACAACAAAAACCCTGCATTCTTATAAATATAAAAGAATTAAAAGCACCAGGAGTAATAATATGGCATTGCTTTGTCTACTTGAGGGAACATTTCTAGGCCAAAGGTAAAGGTAAAATAGTTAACAAGCTTGAGTGTCTGCTCTCCTACTCCCACAGCAGCCAAAAACGAGGGTACATTCCCAAGTGTCACAGTCCAGTCACCTCTCCTGAGCTGTAACTCATACCTTGGAACAGCCCCATCCTCCTCCCCCACTGTCCAAGAAAATTCCCATGTTCTCAGCTGGTTTTTTGAAGGATGTAATTTGACTAACTTCATGTTAATGTATGAATGAATGAAGGAAAGACTGTGGCAGGGACCTTCCCAGGAGTATTATTATTAGCACAAAAGAATGTCTACAGGCTAGAATTTCAAAAGGGGTGATAAAGTAAAAGGAGAGGATTTCTGGTAGGATGCAGAGATCATTTTGATGAGATAGAGTAGAAGGAATAAAATTTAGGCAGAAAGGAGACATTGGGAAGGAAAGGAAAAATATAGTTTTAAAATCTGGAGAGTTCATAAGCTAACTCCACCCTATAGGGTGTGCCCAGGTTTTAGGCAGAAGTCTTATTTGGGCCCACACCTTTAATCCCCTGGATCCCTGCCCCCACCTGAGATTCAGGACAAAGGTCAGATCTCAGCCAGCAACCTCCCATCTTTTGAAAACCTGAGAAAGGGGAGGTCCAGACTTCTTCTGTGCCCACCCCTTCTTGGGGGGTTCTATATAAGGACTGAAAAAGGATGCAAGCTCTCTCTTGCCCTCCTGCTCGAGTAGCCTGGAAGATCTCCACTCACCTGTTTTCCTGAGTCCCTTATTTTCCTAAATAAATTCCTGCCTTTTGTTCCTGACTGGCATGTGTTAAAATTCTTTTTATCATGGAGGCCAAGAACCCATGAGTGACTCTGTGTTGTCCCACGACAATTTGATTAAAGAAATTATCCCCACTGCAACTGAAAAATCACACAGAATGGAAAGCCTGCATCCCCAGTGAGGCTTCACTGCACTATTACACTGTAAGGGCAGGACAGCAGAACAGGAAGAGCCAGGGGCTTTGGGGAGATGCGCATCTGGATTTAGACCCTCCCCTGCCCCGCCCCATCCTGTCCTAGAGAAACATCTCTGGCAAGCTGGCACCCTGTTGCTCCACCTCTCAGCTTGCTTTCTTTGCACGTTAAACTGGAATGCTATGGTGATTAAAATGAATAAGATGGCATATATAAAGTATGCTTGGCACACAGCAGGTACTTAGGAATACAATCATTCTTGTTTATGTTATTTCTTTCATTCTTTGTACAACATTTAATAAACAACTGGGATTTGCCTAAAGACTTGTTAAGCAATAGTTAATGGAGTGGCTAAAAATGGTCCAACTACCGGCTAAAAAGGAACAATGCATGTTATTAAATTCTGTCATCATTCATTAAAATGGCTAGACCTAGCCAGGCATGGTGACACATGCCTATAATCCATGTACTTTGGGAGGCTGAGACAGGAATAACCAAAGTTTGAGGCTAGTCTCAGCAATTTATCAAGACCCTCAGCAACTTTGTAAGATCCTGTTTCAAAATAAAAAATAAAATAGGTCCAGGTAGAATGCCTCTAGGTTCAATTCCCAGTACCAAAAATTAATTAATTAATTAAAGATAAATAAAATGGCAAAAACATCCCCTCTGAAAGAGGTGACAAACCAGGTAAAACTTAGTCCCCAGACACAATTACTTTAACCTTCACAGTTTTTAAAGATTTTTAAAATTATTTTCAATAGGTATTACTATTTGATAATCAGGGAATATCACATAAAATCCGTAGCTCCATCTTTTCAAAATTTATAGTCTCAAAAGCTTACTCCCTTATGAGTGCAAATGCTGAAATATCAACTATCCTTTGTACACAGGATGTTCTCTAACAAGCCTCAGTCCCCACCATGCCTTATAGCACCCCAACACTGAGGAAGAATGTCAGTCACCATTTATCATTCAGCTTGCATTGCTGTCTTGTCAGCTGTGGCCCTCTCCATTAGTTTCCAACCCTGACCTGGTTCCTATAGGCGTTAAGTCAGTGACCTTTGTCCTGAGAGTTAACCAATTCATTTTAGAATAGTAGCAGCCACTCCTGCCTCCAAATACTGACTCTCCAGATTCCTAGTTTTGTGACCTTAGGCAAGATACTTCACCTCTATAGCCTCAGTTCTATCAGCTCAACAAGAGAAATAGTTATAGATTCATCTCACAGAGTTGTTGTGAGTTTTAAATAATATAATGTGTATAAAACTTTTCATCATACATAGATGTAAAAAGGGGCAATAAGAGTTAACTACTACTATGACAGTGATGATGAGTACTAATATAAGTACTAATATTGCTGCTGCTAATACCACAATTTCTACCACAGCTATTGCTAGTACTGCCAAATTTACTACTATTAGTTAAGAAGGTAAAAAACATGTCTTGACCATCTTCAGTCTTGTATCTGCTTTCTCAAGAACCAGTCTCCAAATCCAGGTAAGGAATATGTTTCAGGTAAGCCAACCCAGTAGAAAAAAAAAAAAAGACTAGGGTGGGGAAAAGATAAGGCTGGTAAAGACTTGAGGCTGGAAAACTTGAGAGGGACAAGCTGGTGCTAACTCAAGGCAGATAAGCCTTTCTCTCTGGGAAGGTTGCACAGAACCGCTGCTCAAAGGAAATGGAGTGCAACTGAGGATGGAACAGGACAGCCTGGACCTCAGAGAGAAAATCAAAGCAAAGACTGGAAGAGAAGGAAGACAATATAGACAGTAAGAATTCTACCATGTGTGACCACACACAGTCGGAAATTACTTCTCCTTAGGGCTTCCACAAAGTGAAGAAAAATAACTGGGCTGTGTACTTAATGTACCCAATACCCCTAGGCTGGATGTGTATCAACAGCCCAACAACTAACATCTATCTTTTACAATGTACTTTCACAGTAGTCACTTGATCCCAGACTCACCATATAAAATTCTATTCTCTTATTTTACAGATAAAGAATGAAAAGATTGTGTCAATTGCTTAGAGGCGCAAAATAAGTTATATGGTGAATATTGCTGGAGCTTAATTCTTCTGAAATCACATATTTTGCATTGTTCACTGCAACATGCCCAGGAATTTCATCTTGTTCATCATGTCATTTCCAGATTTTTTTCCTTATAATTTCCTTATTTGATTAAAGAAATTCTTTTTCATTGTTTTTGTTTTGCTTTTAATGAAGATCGGCCTTGTTTCATATAAAAGGTATGAAAGAAACTGGACTAGCATAGCCAAAAAGGTCAATTTCTAGAGTTGGGGAGATAGCTCAGTGGTAGAGCACTTGCCTAGCATGCAGAAGGTCCTAGGTTTGATCCTCAGCACTGCATAAAATTAAATATGTAAAAAAAAAAATCAATTTCCTTTGGGTGCCAGGCATCACCAACAGGTCCCAAACACAGGTCAGAGTAACCCAATTTTAATATCACTATCTCTGCCCCTGGACCACTATAGTTGAAGATTGTGATATGGTAATATTTCTAACTCTGTCCAAAATATCTTCATTCCCTCAGTGGATATATTAATCTTGTATTATTCTGGTGGAAATGAAGGATTATAGTCAGGAAGATACTTTTAAAAGTTGTAGAAAAAAATGTAACTCAAAGGAATATTCTCTGCCAGGATACAGAACTTGCCGATTTAGATAACATAAGTTTGCCAAAGTCTTTCCAGTTAATACTATACTTTCAGCACTGATTAAAAAGTAAAATGTTCTATTTCAAACTAGGGTAATATCTTTTGGGGGGAGGGTAACTCATGTGATTTTGCTTTAAGAGATTTTCCAGAGCTCAGAATAGAACAAGTCTCTAAGGCTCCCAGTCTAGTGAACTAAACAATGTGGCTTCTTCCTTTTGAAATGAACAAATCTTAACACTTCATCAAGCTAAGAAAAGAAACAAAAGAAAAGAAACAGTCTCCTAAGCCAAGGGGAAAGCTGGAGTAGGTCTGAAGATACAGAAGCTGAAGTCACCCGGAAAGCTGCCAAGGTGAATTGAATCCATTCAATTTTTTTTAAATCAAACAAAACAACAACAAATCTTTTTTTTCTGACCCAAAGCCTATGTTCAAAGTTACACAGTCAAAACTTCTGTCAAATCCAATGATATACAGTAGATTCACTTGAGATTATATTTCGTAATTAGACATTTTAAGAGTCCAGTTTGTAAGACTGTAAGATTGGGGCTTTCGAACAAGATGAGAGCATAGACAGACAGCACATACACACACCAAACAAACATACACCTTCTCTCCAGAAGACACAGGTGATCGTTTCAATGACTGCGGGTGAGTACCTGCAACACACCTAAACTATTGATTGCATTACCCATTAGGGTGTGAATTTTTAGAGCTGCTGACCTTTATATGAACTGAACAATAAAGCTATTCACAAACCTGACAGAGAGCAGCTTTTCCAAAAGAAAACAGTGAGCCACTGTCTCTAATGCACCCCTCACAGTAAACAATCAAAAATAGCATTTAGTACAAAATTTAAAAAGCCATTGTAACATAACACTGTTAAGATTATTGGTCCTATATCAAGAAACAAACACAAAAACTACACATGTATATAAAACATTGTTTTGTCTTGGCATGAATGTAAAAAAAAAATAATTTGTTTATTTAGCAGATGAATGGGCTGAACAAACTTAAAGCAATCAAAAGAAACTCAGTGGTCCCAAACTCCTCAAGCTGTTGCCAACCTAATTTGAGTATTGGTGGCCACAGATGGATCCTCATGACACAGTAAATTGTTCAAATAGTTATTGTGTGAATACAACAGGCTAGATTTCAAGTCCTGTCTCCTCAGTTACTGGCAGTGTGACACCGAGTAAACGACATAACCTCTCAGTGTCCACTGCCTTTTGTAATGCAGCATACTACTAGCTGCCTAATGGAAGGGTTAGGCTATATGAAGTAACATAAAAGAAATCACATCTGCAAGGAATTTAGCACAGTGCCTGGTATAAAACAAATGCGCCAGAAAACTTAACCATTTGCTGGGCAAGGTGGTACAGGCCTGTAATTCCAGCTACTTGAAAGGATGAGGCAGGAGGATGACAAGTTCAAAACCAGCCTAGGCAACTTAGCAAGACACTGTCTCAAAATGAGTGAGGCCCTAGGTTCAATCCCCAGTACCAACACACACAACTAATCATTATTATCTTGAGAACTCTCAAAGTATCCAAGAATTTGCAATCCAGGGCACTTCTGAGGTCGAAGGGGGCTCTATTAGTGATACAGTCGCAAGGACAAGAGACTGCCCTAACTGTGGTCAGTGAAACATCATCAGGTGTCATGGATGTTAAGGACGGGGAGCAAGGTTGCAATGCTAAGAAATATGCAACACAAAATTGTATTGGTAAATGAGGATGCCCAGCCACCCCTGATGGGAAGAAGGAAGGGCTCAAATGAGTCAAAAACTTCCACTTTTGTAATCAGTTGATGATATCACCACACCAGAGACAACTGTTAGTATCAAACTTTTTTTTTTAGCATTCTAAATCTACACAGATCAAATTCTTACAACATCACTTTACATGGGACTTTGAAATTAAAAGTTTGTATGTATCATAAAACATCTTTCACTATTTCTTAGATCAGTTCACATTTGCCTATGTGATATCTTTAGCATAGCTTTTATGCTAGAAGTTAAACTAACATAAAAATTAGGGGAAAATAGCACAGTAGTTATCCACATCATTAAACCAGGAAGACAGTAACCTGGACAGGTTGCACCACAACTTTCCAGTCATTAGAAAATACCAGGTCCCTCTCAAAATCCTTAGGCACTGTATTTCCAGCAAGTTAGCCAATCTATTCTGAAAACTTTTAGAGGTGTAATCCATTTATGTTTAAAGCCATGTCATTGTGGTACATATACAGAATGGAATACTATTCAGGTATAAAAAGGATAAAATCCTGTCATACAACATAGACAGAACTGGAGATCATCATGTTAAGTGAAATAAGCCAGGTGCAGAAAGAGAAGTATCACAATTTTCTCATGTATATATAGAATATAAAAAGTTAGTCTTTAAAAGTTGAGAGTACAATGATGATTACAGAAGCTGGGGAGAGTGGGGTGGGGAGGAAAGAATGGCAAGAGGTTGATCAATAGGTACTAAGTTATAGTTGTACAGGAATAAGAAGCTCTGTTGTGATACTATTCAGCATGGTGACTATAGATTATAATAATGTATTGTATACTTCAAAAAGCAAAAGGAAATTATTTTGAATGCTTTTACCATGAAGACATGGTAGATGTTTATGAAGGTAGATATGTTTACTCTGATTTAAACATTATGTAATATTTACATATATCAAAATATCATATGGTGCTCCATAAATATATACAACTTTGTTTTTATGTATCACTTAAAATAAATTTAATTTAAATTAAAAATGAAAGCATCTTATTAATCTTAATAACCTTGCAGTATTGTGAGTATGTATGTAGATGATTTAACAAATTCTCTTCGAAAATAATTGTTACCAAGTAAAAAGAAATGAGTCATCAGCAAGATTAAAAGAATGTGATGGGGAGAATTTTCAAATTTTGCCTGTTTTTTAAAGAAAAAGAAAGATAAAAATACATATTTTGTGTTTTATTTTCACTAAGAAGCATCAAAGGGATTAACAAGAAACTATTAAAGGTGTTTCCACATAGGACCAGGAAAGACAAAGACAAATAATAACAAGACTTCTCTTTGTATACATTTCCCCTTGTATACATCATCTAAATGTTTTAACCATATTGAGTATTGCACATTTAAAAAATTAAAATAATTTTAAAATTGCAATTTTAAGAAAATAAAAAAGCCCTATAGACTGCCTTGAATCTGCAAACAGACAAATTAAAGAGGCAAAATAAAGTGCTTTTATATTTCTTACCATTATAAACTTTATTAGTGATGATAGATGACATTCAATAAGTCTAAATGAAGGAAATAGGCCAACTTCATTAATTAAAAATAATCCAAATTAACACAAATAAAGACATGGACACAACTCACATCCTTTTGGCCCAGATTCTCACTGAATTTGCAAAAAGGAGATAGAAACAGAGCAAACACTGGAGAAAAGACTGGAAATATGTGTAAAATATTTTCAGTTTAATTATTTACATGAATGTGTTAAGTGTTTGGCTAATTAGCATTAAACATTAAAGAACAGTTTGATAAAGTTGAATCATAGTTTTAAAACAAATTAATGACTAGCAAGTTAATGATCCAAACAAGTTAATAACTTACCTTATTTACATATTTCATATTTTATTATAGTAGACAAAAAAAGAATTGTTTATATTAATGGCATTTACTGGATTATATGTTGGTTGGATATTGTGAAAATTTAAAGGAAGTCATATGGAAGAATGGCTAGAATTTATGAATATATGAAACATATGTATGAATAATGTACATATTTATTTGTGTGTATGAGAGAGGGAGAGAGAGAGAGAGATTGGGAAAGGGAGAGGGAGAGAGAGAGAGAAAAAAAATATGGTGACTACTTCTGGAGTGTTTGTGAAAACATAAACATAAAATGGTTTCTGAATGTGAGAGCAATCTGCTGAAACATCTACCACTTTACTGATTGGCAAGGTGGTTATAGGTATTGTGGTGGCTGGCCAGAACAGCATCTGCTTCCTCTTTGATCTCTCCACATGCATCTCCCCAAACTTGCCTGTTTTATGGCCTTCCTACCCAGATTCACATTTACTTGGATAGTCTGAATCCTAGAAACACAATATTGTAGAAGCTTTGGTTTGTAACAGATCTGAAAAGCCCCTCCACCGATTCAAAGGCTTTCCCTGTCCTCTCTACTGCCTTCAGCTTAAACAGATATTCAATCCTTTGTAACAGATATTTAGTCAGCTTTGCATTACTATAACAAAACACCTGAGACAATTAACTTATAAAGAGAAAGTGCTTATTTTGCTCACATTTCTGAAGGTTCCAATTCAAGATCGGATGACCCATTGTTTTGGGCCTCTGGTGATGGTGCCAGAGACAGCAACAGTGGGGAGAGTGTGGTGGAGCAAACCACTCCCATCAGAAGCCAGGAAGCTAAGAGACACTGATACCAGAACACCACAGTCCCCTCTGAGAGCATGCCCCCAGTGGCCAAAGGATTTCCTGTAAGGCCCCACCTCTTAAAAGTGCACAGCATCTCCCAATACCACCACCCTGGAGGCCAAGCTTTTAACAGATGGACCTTTGGGGAAAACCCATCCAAACCATAACAAGTGTTAACACATAGGATGACAATGAGAGAAATGGTACTAAAATGCCAACTGTGCTATGATTTCTAACACATGATGTGGGGCAGGATCTGTTCATTTCTAATGTCAACAAGTGTCTTGTGGGCTAGTGTGAGACCTGATCCATAATGTGACATGCAGGTGACAGGATAGTCCTTTTTTGTTCTCTAATATACTTCCCCACAGTATAACATAAAATACTATAGTACAAACATCCAGGAATTTGTGTGTGTTGCTGGAGATTGAACCCAGGACCAGTCTACCTCTGAGCTACACCCTATTTTATTTTGAAACAGGGTCTCACTAGGTTGCTAAAGGCCTTGCTACATTTGCTAAGGCTGACCTTGAACCTATGATGTTCTTGTCTCAGCCTCCCAAGTACTGGGATTACAGGCATGTATTACCACACCTGGCTCCAGGAAGTCATTTTAAAGTACACACTCGGGGATGTAGCCAGGTAAACAGATTACATTTCCACAGTGTAATCAATGAGCCCAGTTTTGTCTAGATTAATAAAAGTGACTCTTAAAATTTTCTATCTTCCTTTCTCTGTCTCTCTACCTGACTTCTCTCTTTTCCCTCTACTTCCCTGTCTTCCTCACCCAATATTTCTCTTTCTATTTCTATGACCTCACCCCTAAGACCTTGAAGAAAACAAGATTCTTTCTGCCTAGGCTTTTGATACAATCGTCAAATTTGGGTTGAAGCAGTTCTCTCTGCAGCCATCTGCCACCCAAGCTGTTTACATCCCTCTCTGAATTCTCATTTCTAAAACCAGGGAAGGATCAAGGGCATATGCTGCCAGCTTCCTCTGAATTCACCCATTTGACTCCAATCTGCCCTGTGTATCCTCCCCCAAGGTGTTTGTGTTGAGGGCTTCTTGTCATCTCCTCTCCTTCCCCTAAGCATCCTCTTGAGTCTATCAGGAGTCGTCCTATCTCAAGGTACCTTTGTCCCTCTCTTATCCCACCAAAAGATTGCCAACTTTTTTATCTTTCTATAGATATCTCTCAAAACTAAAGTTGTATAAAAATCATGAGATTTAAAAAAAAATAAACACATTAAATAAAAGAAGTATGGTGAAATATATGTCCTATTTAACTGAAAATAGAATTACACACAGTTGGGATACTGAATAAGTTATTAAATTATTGACAACATAGCCAAAATATTTTTCTATTTCTAATAGAAAAAAGTTAAAGCTAAATATTAAGATACCTACCTATAAAACAGAATTGAAAATAAAGTGGGCCACAACTGAAAAATAGATCTTAAACTGGTCCATGGCTGTAATCCATTGTCATATGTCAAGGCTTGTAGAAGCCTTGTAATTATATGCAAAAATTTTGTGTGCTAATTTTCCTGGGGAGAGCTTACACAGATTTCATCAACTTCTCAGAGGGAATCTGTGACCCAAATAAGGTTAAGATATTGAAAAAAGAGTTAGTGACTAAAATATCAAAAGAACCTCACTCTAAGTAATTGATAAAATCATCTAATGTTTAGTCTATTTTAAATGCAAATATTAAATTTTATGTTCAAATATTAAAAGGGCTCACTTGTTGCTGGGAGCATATTAAGGGTCCACAGAAGGTTTCCAAGCCCTTTTCAAACTACTTCATGTGAAAGTAATTTTTAAAGATTTATAGAGGTACAATTGACAAGTAAATATTGAAAATGTTTTAGGCATACAATAGAATGTTTTGATATTTGCATACAATGTAAAATAATCACTATAATCAAGCTAATTAACGTAGCCATTATGTCACATAACCACTTTCTTTTTTCCTCTTCATTTTTATGATGACAGCACTTAAGATACATTTTTTTTTCAGCCAGGGCCTATCAACTTAGCAAGATCCTGCCTCGAAATAACAAATAAAAAAGGGGTGGGGATATAGCTCAATAGTAGTGTTAAGGCTATTGAAGGTACTGGATTTAATCCCTACTACCAAAACAAACCACCACATATAGATTTTTTTAAACAAATTTCATTTTTACAATGCAACATAGTCACATTGTTGGATGTTAGCTCTACATAATTACTCATCTTGCATAACTGAAACTTTGTGAAGTTTGATAAATATCTCGTCATGTTTGTCCTCCACTATTATGTGATAACCACCATTCTACTCTCTACTTCTATGAGTTGACTATTTTAGATTCCAGATAGATATGATATTGCCAGTATCCATCTTTCTGTATCTGGATTATTTCAGTTATCACAATGTCTTCTAGGTTCATCCATGCAGTTTCATATAAAATTTGCTTTTTTTTAAAGATGAAAATATCCCATTATATACACTTATTCACATTTTTCTTATGTCATCCATCAATAGACATTTAGTTTGTCTATATATCTTGGCTATTATGAACAATGTTTTAGTAAACTGATTTCCTTTGAAAATATACCCAGAATTGAGAATTCTGGATCATAAAATAGTTCTTTTAAAATATGTATGTATATATGTATGTATGTATGTATTTTGTGGTACTAGGGATTGAACCCAGGAAAGTAGTTCTGTTTTTCATTTTCCATAATGGCTGTACCAATACATTCCCACCAATAACATACAAGGGTTCTCATTGCTCCACATCATGGCCAACACATCTTTTGACTTTTAGATAATAGCCATTGTAATGGGTGTGAGGTAATATCTCCTTGTGATTTTAATTTACATTTCCCTGATGATAAGCAATGTTAAGCACCTCTTCAAATACATGTCAACCATTTGTTTTTATGCCTTCTTTTGAAAATTTTTCTATTGGGTCCTTTGTTCATTTTCAAATTATTTCATTTCTTTTGGGGGGGGTACTAGGGATGGAACCCAGGGGCATTCTGCCTTGGAGCTACACCCCCAACCCTAATTTTTTTATTCTTTATTTTGAAATAGGGTCTCACTAAGTTGTGGAGGGCCTCACTAAGTAGCTGAGGCTGGCAGTGAACCTGGATCCTACAGTCTCAGCCTCCCAAGTACTGGAATTACAAGTGTACACCACCACGCCCGGCTAAATTATTTCATTTCTTGCTACTGAGTTATATGGGTTCCTTATATATTTGGAACACTAATGCCTCACCAGCTATATGGCTTGTAAGTATTTTCTCCTTTTCACTTTGTTAATTGTTTCATTTTGCAGTTTTGGTGTCATATTCCAAAATTTATTACCCAGAGCAATGTTAAAAAGCTTTTTCCTTATTTTCTTCTAGTAGTTTTATAGTTTCAGGTCTTAAAGTCTCTAATCCATTGTATTGATTTTTTTACGTAGTGTGAATAAGAATCCAACTTTATTCTCCTATATACACATATTCAGTTTTTCCAGCAATATTTACTGAAAAGGCCATCCTTACTTCAGTGTGTATGTTCTGGACACCCTTGTGGAAGATTAGTCAACTATAGATGTGTGGATTTATTTCTGGGCTTTCTTTCCTGTTCTGTCTGTTTTTATTTGATATTACACGATTTGGGTTATTGTGGGTCTTTGTTTGTTTGTTTGTTTTCCAGTACTAGGAATTGAATCCAGGGACATTCTATCACTGAGCTACATTCTCAGTCCTTTTTCTTATTTTGTATTATTAAAATTTTGAGATAGGACCATGCTAAATTGCACAGGATGGCCTCAAAAATTTTGATCCTCAGGTCTCAGCCTCCAAAATAGCTGGGATTGTAGGCATGCACCACCACACCTGACTAAGTTACTAGAGTTTTGTAATATATTTTGAAATTAGTAAGTATGATGCCTCTAGATTTTTGTTCTTGCTCAAGATTGTTTTAACTATGAAATTTAGAATTTTTCTATTTCTGCTATTTAAGAAATCACTGAGATTTTGATAAAGCTTACATTGTATTTGAAGATTATTTTTGGTAGTATGGACATTAAGCAATATTAATTCTTCCAGTCAATGCACACATGATGTCTTCTTTTTATCTATAACTTCTTTAATTTTCTTCGTTAATGTTTTGTAATTTTCAGTACATGAGTGTTTTACTTCTCAGTTGTTTATTTCTAAGTATTTTATTTTTTGTTACTATTTTAAATGGGGTTTTCTTAATTTTTTTTTAAGTACTGGGGATTGAACCCAGGGGCATTCAACCTCCGAGCTACACCCCCAGTCCTGTTTGTTTTTTGTTTTTGTTTATTTTTTTAGTCTTTATATTGAAACAGGGTCTCACTAACTTGTGGAGGTCCTCACTAAATAGCTGAGGATGTCCGTGAACTCGGATCCTCCAGTCTCAGCCTCCCAAGTACTGGGATTACAAGAGTGTGCCACCATGCCTGGCTATATGTTGACTTTTATATACTGCAATGTTATTGAATTCACTTATTAGTTCTAATAGTGTTTTTATTGTTCCTAAGTCTTTAGGAGCATATATATATATGATTTTATATATATATAAAATCAACCAAAGTTGCAAGTTTTCCACTGAGAAACTTCTGATAGCCTTATAGATTCTCCTTAAAATGTGATGGATTACTTTTTTCTTTCAAAATTGTTTTTAACCATTAAAGTATACTGTGCCTCAGTGTAGACTGCTTTATTGTCAAGCTATTTTGATTATTTTGGGCTTCTTAAATCTGGATTATGCCAGGTATGTGGCACGCACTTGCAATTCCAGTACTTGGGAGGTTGAGATAGGAGGATTGCAAGTTTGAGGCCAGATTCAGCAATTTAGTAGGACCTCTGCAACTTAGTGAGACCCTATTTCAAAATAAAATAATAAAATAGGGCTGGAGGTAGCTCAGAGGTAGAAAGCCCCTCAGTTCCATCCCAAGCACCACTCACACAAAAAATCTGGATTGTTTTTTCCCTAGATTTGGTGACTTTTCAGTCATTATTTCTTTAAGTAAGCTTTCTGCCATATTCTTTCTTCTCCTTCTTCAATTCCCATAATTCATATATTGGATTACTTGAAGGAATTTCATAAATCCTGAAGACTAATTGATTCTTGTTTCATTTTTTCTGGCTGGATAATTTCAAATGACCTGTTTTCCATTTTACCAATTCTTTCTGCTTGATTGAGTCTACTGTTAAGACTACCTTTTCAACTTTTTTTTTTTTTTTTTTTTTTTTTTTTTTTTTTTTTTTTTTTTTTTTTTTTTTTTTTTTTTTTTTTTTTTTTTTTTTTTTTTTTTTTTTTTTTTTTTTTTTTTTTTTTTTTTTTTT
>PVLC010018901.1:0-31392 GCA_004027655.1 Graphiurus murinus | reverse complement strand
ATGTTCCACATCATTGGCAATCAGGGAGATGCAAATCAAAACTACCCTAAGATTTCACCTAACTCCAGTCAGAATGGCAATCATAAAAAACACGAACAACAACACCTGCTGGCGAGGGTGTGGAGAAGTGGGAACCCTAATACATTGTTGGTGGGATTGCAAACTTGTGCAACCACTGTGGAAAACAGTATGGAGGATCTTCAGAAGAATGGGAGTGAACCTACCATATGACCCAGCAATACCACTACTGGGTATATACCCAACAGAATGGAAACCAAATTATCAGACCGATACATGTGTATCTATGTTTATAGCAGCTCAATTCACAATAGCCAAACTATGGAAGCAGCCAAGATGTCCAACCACAGAAAAATGGATTACAAAACTATGGGACATGTACACAATGGAATTTTACTCAGCCATAAAGAAGAATAAAATCATGTTCTTTGCAGGGAAATGGTGCAACTGGAAAACATTATGCTAAGTGAGATTAGTCAGTCACAAAGAGTTAAGAAGCATATGTTCTCCCTAATATGTGGATGCTAGGGAGAAGAAGGGGCATAGGAGGGTCTCCAGATGAAAAGGAATGATCCTCGATAAGCAACGAAGTTGATTTAAGTGTAGTGGACGCAGGGGGCAGAGGGACACCCTAAAGCACATGATGTTCGTACACAATCATATCAAGGTCACTCACCGAAGTGAACCTGAGGGGGAGGGAAGGGGAGAGAATGGGGTGGAAATTGGGGAAGGGATCAAATGAGAATTGTGTGCAAATATGTTGTTAACAACTCGTACTTAACAAAGATGTATGCTATATTGCACGAATTACTACAATAAAAAATTAAAAAACATAAAAACAAAACAAAACAAACAAACAAAAAAACAAAATAAAGAATAAAAAGGGGCTGGGAGTGTAGCTCAGAGGTAGAATGCCCCTGAGTTCAATCCCCAGTACTGCAAAAAAAAAAAAAAAGAATCCATTTGCTTTCTGTCTCTCCCACTTCTAACTGTTAAATAAGAAGGAACTTTCAAGTGTTGCCCTGCTCTTTCCTGTCCTCTGCCCACCACCCATCAGTACCTCCTCTATGCAGCAGCCCTGGGACCTTCAGCCCACAGTCCCTGTCAGCCTGATTTTCCAAGAGAGAAGTCCTTTTGTATTTCATTTTGATAATGATAGTGTGTGTCTGTTTAGCTCTTTTGAGCACAAGAGCAGTCATCCTTTTTAGGAGAATCATTAGTGAGGCTGATGCCTTAATTTGGGGAATGAGAACATGTAGGCGAAGAGCTTAAATCATTTGCTGGAGGTTACACCCTGACTTAAGGGCAGAAGCAGATAAAGAAAAGCAAGGTTTTAAAGCTCAATAAGCCTATAGGAATAGAATGACTTTCATGGAGACTATGGTTGAAATGATAAAAAAAAAATTATTGGTCTTTGTTATTCCACCTTTCCCCATACTTTCATTTCTGTCCTTTTTAGGATAGTTGCTAAGAAGTTTCCCATTAGCTTCGTAGTTGGTCACAGCCTCCATTCTGTAACCATATGCAAGAATATCAATCTGGTCCTCAGTTACTTCCCTGCTCATCTGCCTCTTCATTCCTACCATTATCAAGCCTCACCAACCCTACCTCACCATCCCTATCAAGACCAACACCAACATTGATATCACTGCCAGCACAACCAGCACCATAACAACCTCCACCATTATCCCAAACAGTTATAACATTATCAACATTCTTCTACGCTATTGGGTTCAAAACCACTACACCTCCTCCAGAGGTTTTATGACCAGCAACATTGCCACTAGCACTGATACTGTCAGCTACCACAAAATTGCATCTACAACCACCATCAACACCACTGGTAGCCATCACCATCACTACTGCCAACCTGAATATCACCACCAGTATCCAATACCACCATCACCAGCACCACCGTCTCTACCTCCACCACTATCATCACTGCACCATTATCTGCACCATCACCACCACCTGCAACATCTACATCATCACCAACCACAACTTTGCCACTCCCACCACCATGCTGCTAACACCAATACCACTTCCACCATTGCCAGTACCACCAACACTGCCGTATTCCACTGTACTGCTATCGGCAATTACCACCAGCCCCAGTAGCAACCACAGCATGGCTGCCAACATGAATACCACCACCACTCCTGTCATACCTAGCAATAGTATTGCCACCACCAGCTAACTCGAGCTCCACTATCACAGGTGACCTTCAATTCACCACCACCACTACCACCATTACCATCACCACCACTAACAACAGCAGGGTGCCCCCGTTCCTTTGTAAATTTCCATATGACATGCACTCCTCCTAAAATTCAGCTCCCTTCCCTGATCACAGAGAGTGTTTCTAAGTCAACTTTAAAATTTGGCTCAAATAGGCTTTCTCTATGAAAGCCTCCTCTGCACCCTCAGGAAGCTGATCATCTCCTTTCTATGTGTTTTTTGTTTGTTTGTATCTCGTACACAATATAGGGAGTACCTTGAAGACACAGGACATTTGTTATCCACCATTAGATTATGAATTCCTGGTAAAGAGCAGACAGTCAACAAATATTTGATACGTTTTGTTAGATCAGCCTAACATTTAAATAGAAATGTGGCTTACTTAAAACTTTTAAATTACTAAGCCAGTTTTAGCCTAATAGCCATAGTTTTACTAGGGTATGGTTTGCATTTTGGTATTTGGTTTTAGTCAAAAAGCAAACTTCAGCCAGGTGTGGTAGCTCACGCCTATAATCCCAGTACTTGGGAGGCTGAGACGGGAGGATCACAGGTTCAAGGGCAGCTTTGGTAACTTAGCAAGACCCTATTTCAAATAAAAAGTAAAAAGATCTGAGTGTATAGCTCAGACATACAATAACCTTGGATTCTATTACTAGTATCACACAAAAAGGCAAACTTTACACTTGTATTGATGTAAGAGCATAAAGAATGGCTCTAAATTTGTTCCATTTGTGCAAAAAAGAAGTATCCAAAATGGTAACAAATTAAATTTGCCACTAAATACTAAGAAAATAATAAAAATTTTGTCCTTCTTTATTGCTGAGTAAAATTCCATTGTGTATATAACCCACAGTTTTGTAATCCATTCATCTGTCGATGGACATCTTGGCTGGTTCCATAGTTTGGCAACTATGAATTGTGCAGCTATAAACATAGATACACAAACATTGGTCTCATAGTTGGGTTTTCTTAATGATGCTGAATATCTCATCACATACTTATTTGCCATCTGTGTGTCTCCTGTGGTAAAATATCTCTTTATATCTTTTGCCCATTTTTCTAAGTATACTTTTTATTTCCTTCAAGTCTGGTGAGCACTTTATATATTCTAGATAATAGACATTTATTTAGATATGTGGTTTTCCAATATTTTATCCCAGTCTGTAGCATGTCTTTTTTTTTTTTTTTTTCCTGTACTGGGGATTAAACTCAGGGACATTTTACCTCCAAGCTACACCCCCAGTCCTATTTTTTTTGTTTTTTGTTTTTTGTTTTGTGGAGGTACTAGAGATTGAACCCAGGGGCATCCTACCTCCGAGCTACACCCTCAGCCCCATTTTTTTATTAGTCTTTATTTTGAAACAGAGTCTCACTAAGTAGCTGAGGCTGGCCGAGAACCCGGATCCTCTGGTCTCAGCCTCCCAAGTACTGGGATTACAAGCGTGGGCTACCACGCCCGGCTCTATTTTTTATTCTTTATTTTGAAACAGGGTTTCACTAAGTTGCGGAGTGCCTCACTAAGTAGCTGAGGCTGGCCGCAAACCTGGATCCTTCTGTGTCAGCCTCCCAAGAACTGGGATTACAGGTGTGCGCCACCACACCTGGCTCTTTTTGTTTTCTTAAGGAGCAAAATATTTAATTTTAGTGAGATCTAATTTACATTTTTTTCCTTTTATGGATTGTGCTTCAGGTGTCAATTGAAAGACCAGTTTACTTAGTCATAGATGTTTTTCTTTGTTCTAAAATCTTTGTAGTTTGACATTTTACCTTTAGGTTGGTGATGCATTTTTTTGTACAAGGTGCAAGTTTTAGGCTGAGATTCATTTTTCTTTGCCCATGATGTTCCATTGCTTTAGCTACATTTACTAAAAAGGCTATTTTTCTTCCCTTGAATTTCTTTTTTTTTAACCTATGTAAAACTGAACAGCATTATTAATCAGCATTATATAGCTGACATGTATAAAATACTCTACACAATAGCAGAACATATTCTTCTCAGTCTCATGTAAAATATCTTTTAAGATTCACCTCATTCTGGGCTCTTTACACTACATAAAAAATAGAAAGTGTACAAACTATGTTCTCAGATGGCAATGGAATTAAACTAGAAATCAATACCTGAAAAGTAGCTCAAAATTCTACGAATATTTGAAAATGAAGAAAAATGCCTCTAAAATGGCATGTGGCTCAGATAAATGATATATGTGCCTATCTTCCTTTTGGTCTGGTTCAGACTTTACACTGTATCTATAAAAGAAATCTTAACATTGAGTAAACTGATTTTCCTTAAAATTCTTTCAACTATTTTTAGTTGGTTTTTTTTTTTGCCCTTCAATATTAATTTTAAAATAATCTTGTCTCTGTCTACAAAAAGTTATGCAGTTTGATAGGAGCTAGGTGTTTTTTGCTTGTTTTTGTTTGGGTAGTAAGGATTGAAACCAGGGGTGTTCTACCTCAGAGCTACACATCCAGTCCTTTTTATTTTTTTAAATTGAACAGGATCTCACTAAGTTGTTGAAACTATCCTCAAACCTGCAATCCTCCTGTCTCAGTCTCCCAAGTTCTGGGATTATAGGCAAGTACCACCATGGCTGGCTGGTAGGAACTGTATATATTTGGGTATAACTGATAGTTCACTACTTTAAGTCCTCTAATTCATGATCCTGGTATACCTCTCAATTTATTCAGATCTTCATTTTTTTCTTCCATTAACACTTTCTAGTTTTCAGCATGCAAGTCCTATATAAATTTTGTGATTGATTGATTGATTGTGATATTGGGTACTGAACCTAGAGGCATTCTACCTCTGAGCTATACTCCCAGCCCTTTTAATTTTTTTTTCTTTTGAAACAGGGTCTTGCTAGGTTGCTGAGGGTCTTGCTAAGTTGCCGAGGCTGTTCTTAACCCTGTGCTTGAACTTATGATCCTATTGTCTCAGCTTCCCAAGTACTGGGATTAAAGGCATGCACCACCATGCTTGGCAGCTTTGTTAAATTTATACTTAAAACTTTTCACACTTTAAGTGACTTAAATGGTATTTCATTTTAATTTTAGTATCTATATGTTTTTTGCTAATATATACATATGTGCAATTAATTCTTGCATTAATAGATAATTCTGACCTAGTAAACTGTAACATTGTTGAAATCACTTATTAATTCTATAAGGGCGTTTTTGGGGGTACACTCCTTGGAATTTTCATATCTATGCTTTCAACCTCATCCATTTCCTGATCATTTTCTGTGATTCCTTCAATTTAATTAGATGTTTTGTTACAGTCACATAATTTCTTTAGGTTCCTGACCTTTTTCAATCTATTTTCTCTCCATTGTTCAAATTGTATAATTTCCACTTAGCTGTTTTCTAGTCCATGTACTCTTTTCTCAGTTCCTTCTATTCTACTATTGTATTTTTCAGTTATACAATAACCATTTGTTTTTCTTTATATTTGGGGTTTCTTTGTTAAAACTTTTTTTATTAGGCTTTTTAATATTTGTTTCCAAAATGTCCATACTTTCTTTTTAAAATATTTTTATCTTGGATGCTTTAAAAATCTTTGCAGGTATTCCTAACATCTCTACTATCTTGAGTGTTGGTATTACATGATTATCTCTTTATTTAGTCACTTGGAGATCTTCCTGGTTCTTGGTGTCATTAGTGGCCTGGACATCTTGAGTATAATTTGCCAGTGACTGGATCTCATATAAGTTTTGCTTTAGCTGACTTTCTCTGGCACTACTTTGATGGGGGTCAGGTGGGGTCACAGAAATCCATTCCAGGCTCCCTCTTGATTCCACAGACACCCAAGACAGGAAGGCTCATTGTGATTATTGGTGAGGATGAGGGTCCTGGTATGCCTTTAATAAGGCTGCCATCTCCTTGTGTCAGGTAGGAGAGAGTGTTTACAGACCCCCACCTGGTCTCACTGGTACCATGGTATCACTGTGTTGGTGTGCAAATCCAGTCCCTCTGGAGGCCTCCTTTGACAGCACCCCTGGAGTGTGAAGCAGCCCCTTTCGCTGCTGGCTAGAGGCACAGCCCAATCTCCCCTGGCCCTCCACTGATATCATGGTGAGTAGAATGGGCAGCAATGTCCTCTAGGAATGAAAGCTTGACATCCAGACTGGATACCAGGGACTTCTACTTGATCTTTGCTGGTCTGAGTTTTTTGTTTTTTGTTTTTTTTTTCATATTTGACTGCAGTGCAGTGATTATAGTGTAAAAGTCTTCTGTCTTGCTACATGACCTATTTTCAGGTGCTTTGGGTAGAGGGAGCAGGGGATGTTATTGTGTGTGTGTGTATCTTTTTTTTTCCCCTTCTGTATTGCTGGCTTTTTCAGCTCCCAGTCTTGGGTATGCAGTGTAAAAGGAAACCCAGAGAACTCATTAGTGTGTTGTTTCTTGGGTCCTAAAGTCCCTTGCTGGTCTTCCTTCTTCTCTTCATCTTTTAGAGTTTAGAGTCTTATTAATTAATTAATTAATTAATTAATTAATTAATAAATATATATTAAACATATATACTTGATATATATATATATATATATCTCCCAGGGATTTGAGTTATTCTTAATAGGAAAAAGTTTATCTACCCTATCTTTCTGTCTTCCCAGAAGCAGATTATCTTCTTTCCATATAGGGGAAAGCCAACATTAAAAAGTTTGTCAGTTTCCCCAGGTCCCCAGGTAATTGCAAAAATGAAATGGAAACCTTATTTCTTTTCCACTTGAATTCTCAGGTTTTCTCCAACACACTATCCTGTATCTGGGCTTTGAATTCTGTGTTTAGTGATTTGTTAAAAATGTCTTGCTTTAGTGTCTTCATTTACTCTTCACACATTAAAACACACACACACACACACACACACACACACACACACACTACTATAATTTAATTGCCCACTAGCAGGTGAATAAACTATGGTATATCCATACAATAGAACACTACTCAAAATGAAAATTAGTGAACCACTGAGTTATGCAGTCATATGGATGCATCTCAAAACATTACTTGCAGTGAAATAATGCATGCTGTAGATCACCATTTACATGATGTCCCACAGCTAGTAAAACTAAGCTATGGTGAAAGAACTGAGATAGATGGCTGACTCAGGAGGGAAATTGACTATAAAGGAGATGGTAGAATTTCCTAGGGTTATACAAAGTTCATATTTCAATAAGGATGTGGATTAGACAGGGGCATACATTTATCTAATTCATCAAATCATGTATTTAAGACCTGCTAATTTTAATGTATGTGAATTATATCTCAATAAAGTTGATTTAAGGCAAAGAAATAGGTTGGCTAAATGTATATTTTGTTTCTGTATTCCCCAAGGCTTGGTCACCATGCTTGGCTGTAATAGTGAGAGGAGCTGAGATAAATGAGATGGACACAGTGGAGTGTATTGGAAGGAGTAGAGGAAAAGTGGTAGACTTCGATCTTTGTCAGAAAGTCTGGAGGAGAGATGTGAAAGTGTTGGAGTTCAGTATCTATGACCACGTGACCCAGTAATGCTCAGGAGGAGAATCCTCTCCTGCACCACACGAGTCCACTGATCCTGGGAATGACTCCAAGATGCTGGAGTGGACTGTTCCAAGAAGAAAATGAAGGATAAAGAATGCACATACATCTCTTGCTCACAGCTAGCAGTCATGCATGGGCCTCATACTGACAGTTCCAAAGGACATAAATGAGACAGAAAGATAAGCTAGTGTGAAAAAGTCTCCTAATTCTGCATAACAGTGTTGCGAATCAACTTCTAAGCAGGTTTGTGATCTGTCCAGGTTGCATGTGGTTGCTAGAGGAAACTCCATAGAAATGTCAGAATCACAGATATTTGGACCCTCCTACCTAGAGAAAGTTGGGTAGGTCTATGGGTACCAAGAATGCCACAGCTGTGGATCTTTGTAGGACAGAAAATGCAATCAAAGATGGTCATCTTGTTCTCCTTAAGAGCGATCACCTGAACACAGTGCAAGTGTGTGTGTGTGGTTGAGTACTGCACAATCAAGGCTCTGTGTCCAGACCATATGACTTGCAAACCTCACACCAGGCAATTGAGTATTAATCGCTCTATTCATTAATGCATACAAGAGTCTCTACTAGCCAGAAGTAAGAGTGGGAAAGCAGCTAATATTTGAAAATAGAGATGATAAGGTGGAGAAAGGATCTCACCAGGAGAAATCCCCACTATCTGTTATTGGCTGAGTGGCGTTCCTCTGCCACCAGCTTCATTTCCTATGGGCCGTAGCTCACTGCTCTACTCAGCAGCATAGAGAAAGAAAGGGAAAACAAAGCCTTAACCTGGCCAACTCCCTTAAAAAATAATTCTATTCCTGAAGCCACAATTGACGGAGGTACTGCTGCATAAGAACGCCATATGGCCACACTCCAATTTCAAATCACACCCCGAGGTTAGGAAAATGTCCTGATTATTCATGAGTCAATATCATACCAGGAAAACTGATTTGCAATTTCATGCTTGTCCTGCAAGGTCACACCCTTGCTTTCAGACTCCTTAGTGTGTACTTGCACACAAAAGTGAGCATGTGTGCAAAAATGTGTACACACACACACACACACCTGCTCATACGACTGTGATGACATCTCTCCTTGAACACCGCAACCCTGCCCAGTAGCATTTTCTGCCCCATGAGTGCACACAATCCTGAAACTTTTGGTACCAATTCAACCCAAATTCACCCACTTTGGCAGGAGCCTGGGCCTCTGAGCAAACCTCCCAGTGAGCTGAGTGTGTGTTTTCCTGTCTGAGCCTCCAGGCTTCTCTCTCTGCTCCCTCTCCAAGATGGAATCCACTTCTCACTGTGCCATGGAGCAAGATGGAGAAGGTGGGTCCTGCTTCCTGTCCCCATGGGAGCCTGCTGCACTTAACACAGTTGAAGCCAACATTTCCAGGGTTTGTGAACATTTCTACCTTTAGCAAAATCCCAGGTACCAGGCTTGGTCTTACTGTTTGGGAAGGGACACAAAGGTGGTCTCTTCTGCTGCTGCGGTCTTTATCCCTCCAACCTGGCATTCCCACACAGACCTTTCCCACTTTAGGAAAGCTGTCCTTAAAGAGGAGTGCTCTGGGCCAGCTGTGAACACATGAGTTGAGGTCAGTCTGTGTGCTGGGTAGAGCCGTAGGGGGCTTGTGTGCAAGGCTGCAAATGAAAAGGCAAACTCCAAAAGCAAAATCCCAAGTGGAAATAGGTGGAGCAGTGAGCCAGCAGGTGTGCTCCATAGAGGGCCAGCTGCACCAGTGACAGGGTGCTGGTAGAGGCCACTCCCACTGTCACTTCTGCAGGGACTGCCACTACAGAAAGCCACTTGTCCAAGGCTCAGCAGGCAACCACACCCCATGACTCCTCAGGCTGGAGTCAGAGCCCTAGCTAGCTGGACCAACTCAGGGGACCCCAAAGACCACTCTGCCTCTGTGCCCAGTGGGTTGGTGGAGGCTGCCTTTGGTACACTGTCTGGCCCAGTTTTCCCCTCTGCCTTCTCCTGGCTTTGTCTTTCCACCTCACAGTTGCTGACACCTCATGAACACCCTGCTCTCTAACCTCCACCTTGGAGGCTGCTACCCAGAGACTCCAACCTGCAACCTGAGCTTTAAGATCGGAGTGGTTGGAGTTATGGCTGTGGGGGAGCAGCAGAACTTTTCAGGAGGAGAAGGGGGTCCCAATGGCCCTGTGACACGCAGCTCAACTCACCTAGGTCTGAGCAGGGGGAATCCGGGGTGGTATAGGCAGCAAGCAAGAATTTCGGGTTCAAGCACTGAGGGGAAGCCCTCCTGGGGCCTTGAGACAGTGCCACATCCCTGTGGGGTGGGCGAAGGAGAAGGAGCCTCCTGTTGGCAGGTAGGGTCACTGTAATGTGCCACATGCCATAGTTGGGGACAGGGTGGAGGTGGAGAGGGCACCTGCAAGGATCAGTGCAGAGTGAGAATAGCTCACACAGTAAGGGAAGGGGTGCAGGAGGGGTCCTGCAGCTGGGATAAGTCAGGGGGGTGGTGTTCTGTGAGGCTGAAAGGGACACTCGATGGCTACGGCCCCCTGTGACTGCTCAAAGTTCCAGAGCTTCAGGCAAGCGCGGCTTAGAACTGTGGCTTGCCGCAGTGGCCCAGGGCACACCTGAAGTCTAGTCGGTATCTGCTGCCATGGGACCCTACTGTCTGTCCCAGTGCAGGATGCATCCTGCATTGAACAATGAAATGGTGACAGCACAGGGAGACTGCTGCAGCAGAGGGCATCTGGTCTATATCAAACTCAGAAGAGCTGTGGAGGAGGCACACTGGTATGCTTGGAAACATCATCTGTATCTGTGAGGATCTGGGGTCTCCCTGTGGCTCTCCACCTGCAGGTGTGCATGGACCTGACCCACTGTCCAGATAAGAACCCTTGGGCATTGGCTAAGGCAATTTTGTCCCATTATCCCAGATGTGGAAGTCCTATGAGGACATAAATATACTATATAATATGTAATATGACTATGTAATATGTATGATAATGACATAATAGAGTATAATATTAGTTGGTTAATACTAACACAATAATATATACAAGCTCTATATTATTATTTCCAACCTATTTTAATGCATCTGTGTCAATTTAGTTAAAATATTTGCAGAATTGAAAATTTGGGACTTATCGGGTTAGATTCTTTTGAGAAAACACTTTCCCCAAGAAAGCTGTACTCCCCCTTCCACAGGGCAGGGGAGGAATGGTGACCATCGGGTAAAGGTGAACTTGTGGCATAGAGTCTGGAGTCAGATTTGTTATTAAACCAAGAGTAGAGAAGACTCCAAATCTGTCTTCAGGGCAAGCTGCTGGTATTTGGTGAACCCGAATGCCTAGTCCCCTCTGTTTTCTCAGTTGTTTGTGAAGATATAAATGGGCTCTTTCTGCACTGTGGGTGTTGGCTTGTTGGTTTGAGACGTGAGGTGGTTGCATTCTAGTTTCTGTAGTCTCTGGCAGGAGGCCCTCAGCCACACCGACAATCATTTCCTCTAGCTGTGAGGTGGCCTGTGTGTTTAGTAGCCTACATTTGAGGAGTGCTCAGCATGCATGAATTGGGTTTAGAAATATCACAAATCACAAATGAGAATTCTGCTGGTTTATACAAAATATGTTATTACTGTTAACATATTTATTCATAAACAAATAACAGAATGACTATGGCTCTATATCATTTATAATCAAACATATGATCACATTGATTATATAAGTTGCATCCACAGGAATGGCCATTTCAAAACAAATGATTGTGAGTTAAGAAAAACATAAATAAGAGAGCTGATGAACTGGTGGGATTTGGGACAATCGTGCAGTCGGTTGATGTTCAGAGGTACGCAACCCTCAGTCATTCTCACGAATCCAATAATGGACTTCAGTTAAGGAGTCTAATAATAATTAATGGTAATTCTTTGGGCATGCACTGTCTGAGCCAGCTGGTATCATGAGTTCTAGGGGCCTGCTGGCTGGGACAGGGACCACGCCTGCTTCATTTGCTCTCTATGGTATCTCTGTGGCTATAACACTAACAGTCCTTTCCAGCCAGAGGACAGGAAGTCAGTCAACTCTAAGAAAGAAAGAAATAGGAGTTGGAACCAAAGAAGGATGATAACAAGCCAAGTCTTTTTGGTCAGGTTTCAAGCCCCTGAAGAGAAGGTACTCAGCCTGGCATTTAATAGAACCTCAAGAAATGATCTATAGAGTGAATGAATAAATTATATGAATTACTGCATTGCTTTCATCACTTTTCCATATTTGACATTTAAGCTTTCTAGATATGCTTTGCTGCTAAAAGAATGTTGAAGCATACATATACATCTCCTTTTTACATACTTGTACTACCTGCCTTCTAAATATTTATTCTCTCCTTCTTTTATTAAGGAACTCAGATGTTGCAGAGTCCTTTATAAGATCGTTAGCATTCAACACCCCACTTCCTTTATGGTAGAGTTGCTAACAGGTCAAAGCTTCAGCAAATGAAATGTTGGTATAAATCCCTTAGGGAGCATACCTTCCACAATGGGAAGGTCACATCTTATTGGGAAAAAGTCTTGTTGCCCGTTTGCATTCCAAGAACCAGAAGATAACTTAAGGCACAAGGTGACACTTATGAGGATGAAACTTCACCCACAGTAGTAGATTCTTGGGGGCTCTTCCAAAGTCCCACTTGCAAGCCCATACACCTGTCTCACATTTAGGGAGAATGGCAGCTGAGGACACACCTGAGTTGCTTGTTAGGCATTGCACTTGGCCTAAGAGGCCCAGAGCTGCTCAGGCAATGATGGACTACTGCAGAGACATGGAGGCCTCGCTGCCACGCCTCCAAATGAGGCAAATTGGGGCACCGAGCTCCAGAGCCCTTGTAGGATTGGCCAAGGAATTAGTTGCAATTGCTGTGCTACTCAGCTTCTTCCCCTGCTCAGACCTGCGTTTCTTACATCCCTAACTTGTGTATCTTCTGAAAGCGGTCCCCAGTGAGCCCTCTAAAGGTTCAGCAACCCTGCCCAGTGGAACCAATCTCAGACCCTCAGCAGGTACACAGAGCACACATGTTGAAAAAATATTTTCACTGCTCAGAAACTACACCTGCCCTGAATGCCTCCCAGATTTTTTTTTTCTTTTCTTTTTTTTTTTTTTTTTTTTTTTTTTTTTTTTTTTTTTTTTTTTTTTTTTTTTTTTTGCGGTACTGGGGATTGACCTCAGGGGCGTTCTACCTCCAAGCTATACCCCCAGTCCTATTTTTTATTCTTTTATTTTGAAACAGGGTCTCACTAAGTTGCGGAGTGCCTCACTAGGTAGCTGAGGCTGGCTTCGAACCTGGATCCTCCGGTCTCATCCTCCCAAATGCTGGGATTACAAGCGTGCGCCACCACGCCCGGCTCCAGATATTTTTTAATATGTGGAAAATAACATCTTTTCTGTGTAAGCAACTGTCATTTGAAGTTCTGTTACTTATAGCTGGACACAAGGCTAACTGATATGTGCAGCCCGCACACTTGACAAGGTGCCAAGGCCCTGATATTAGGAGTTATGATTTTCCACTGTATTATGAGGGTATGTAAATAAAAAGTTGAAAATGGTCCTCCGGCCTTCAGCATTCTCTTCTCCCATTTCTTCAACTCCATACCTGTCTTACAATCCAGCAATATGAAAGCATCCAAGAGTCTCAGACTGCCTTTCCTTTTTCTTTAGCACTTACTATTCTATGCCTTTTTCCTTTTTCCTTTTTTATTTTTTTCCAGTACTGGGTATTGGACCCAGAAGCATTCTACCTCTAAACTACACCCCTAGCCCTATTTTATTTATTTATTTATTTATTTATTTATTTATTTTTGTAATCATACATCTTTGTTAGGTACAAGCTGTTAAAGGCATATATGCACACATTTCTCATTTAACCCCTTCCCCAATTCCCACCCCACTCCCTTGCCCTCCCTCCTTCTCAAGTTCACTTTAGTAATTAACCTTGATATATTTGTGAAAGTACATCATGTGCATTAGGGTGTCCCCCCCACCCTCCGTCAATCTCCCTCAGTTAAGTCAACTTTTTTCCTCATCTAGGGTTTCTCCTTTTTCATCTGGAGAGCCTCTTATGCCCCATCTTCTCCCTAGCATCCACATATCAGGGAGAACATATGCTTTTTAACTCTTTGTGATTGACTAATCTCACTTAACATAATGTTTTCCAGTTGCATCCATTTCCCTGCAAATAACATGATTTTGTTCTTCTTTATGGCTGAGTAATATTCCATTGTGTACATATCCCATAGTTTTGTAATCCATTCATCTATCGATGGACATCTTGGCCGTTTCCATTGTTTGGCAATTGTGAATTGTGCAGCTATAAACATAGATACACATGCATCGGTCTGATAGTTTGGTTTCCATTCTTTTGTGTAGATACGCAGAAGTGGTATTGCTGGATCATATGGTAGGTTCATTCCCATTTGTCTGAGGATCCTCCATACTGTTTTCCAAAGTGGTTGCACTAGTTTGCAATCCCACCAACAGTGTATTAGAGTTCCCACTTCTCCACACCCAGCAGTTGTTGTTGTCTGTGTTTTTTATGATTGCCATTCTGAGTGGAGTTAGGTGAAATCTCAAGGTAGTTTTGATTTGCATCTCTCTGATTGCTAATGATGTAGAACATTTCCTCATATACTTATTCCTAGCCCTATTTTATTATTTTATTTTGAAATAGGGTCTTGCTAAGTTGCTAACAGTTTTGCTTAGCTGCTGAAGCTGGCCTTGAATCTGCAATCCTCTTGTCTCAGCCTCCTAAGTACTAGGATTATGGGTGTGTGTCACCACGCCCAGCACATATTACTACTTAAATCTGAGAAGCTTCCTGTGTCATCTTCACGACCCAGTTCTGGCTTGTGACTCTCCTTCCCCTTCTGCTGTCCTGCGAGAGACATGGTTCCTTGCTGGCACAGGGCCAATTATCCTATCTTGAGTTCATGATTTTGAACTATATTGACTTAACTAAATTAAAGACACCTTTCTCCACATGGTTGTGCATAAGAGTTGGCCAGAAAATACAGTTGACATAAGCTTTGGCAGGCAAAGGTGACACAGCAAGTGTTGTTTGTGATCCGAAGTACCATGCAGGGTGGCCAGGTGCCATGTGCTTGGGTTTGCTGTCCTGTCTTGTTGGCTCACCTGGTGCTTCATGGCTCTTACAGTTCTTGCAGACAGCCCCCTGACGCTGCTCCAGGTTCTGGTGGAGTGTGTTCATCACTTCTTGGAAAAAGGCACCAGCTTTTCCTGCAGGTCACCTAGGTCATGAGGCTAGAGCCAGGGAGAGTAAGACATGGGCTCCAGTTTAACCACACAGGTTGCAGTTGGTCCTCGTGGACTATAGTCATGGTTGCAAGTTCAAGTTTGTCCTTGTCACTCCCCTTGTCCTTTCCAGCCTTTATTCCTGTCTGATGGCCTGGCCAACTTCAAGCTTAGAACCATAGCAGGCATAAAGGAAAAGCTTTACATAGTCTTCTTAATAATCTTAAACAACTGCAAATTGATTGCTCCTGCTAATAAATTCCTTATTCTGTATAACTCACAGTGATTCTCCTTCTGTGAGTAACTAGTAGATTAACTTAATACTGAACCCCTGATTTACCCAGGCTGTCAATATGCTTAGATAAAAGACTATATTTCTCACCTATTATTACAATAAGACTACCCAATGAAATGCTGTGATGAATAGCAGTACAAAGTATTATTTTTTTAAAGAAGGATTTGATAAATATGAGGACATTGAAGATGAGAATTTGCATTTATAAAGGGATACCATTAAGAGAGAAATGCCCAGCCTTAGAGCAGGAATTATAAATTATCGACCTATCTAACAACATTTGCCCAAAATATATAAAGCATACTTTCAATGGGCAAAACACTTTAACAAGCACAAAAGAGAATATACTCTGGTCTCTACCCCTTCCATGCTTCCTCTTAGGTCAGGACTGTGTCCAGGTCATAACTGGCTGTTCAGGTCCCTTGTGTGACCCAACTCACCTGTGCAAACCACTGTTGGGCAGTGCACATTCAAAATTTCTATTCCCTAAATTTGAAAACCTAGATGCTATGGTTTGAATTTGGTTCATTCTCTCTGTAACTCATGTTAGTGAAATTTAATCCCTATTGTGAGACATTAAAGGCTCTGCCCTCAAGAAGGGGTTAATCCATTCTTGTGATTAATGGATGGGTGGGTTAATAGGTTATCCAGAGAGTGGGTCTGTTGTAAAACTGAGACTGGCCAGGGCTCCAGCGAGTTCCCTTTCTCTTGTCATGTGGTAGCTTCAGGGCTCTGCCAGAAAGAAGGCCATCACCAGATGCAGCCCCCACAGAGATGCTACAGGACTCTGGAACTTTAAAAGTCCCTCCTTCCTGGGACTTTTAATGTTTTGCTTTCTCCATGTGTTTCCCCCATATTGGGAGGATGCTCTGCAGGAAAAGAGCAGCTGCTAGATAGAAACTGAGAAGCCAACTTTCAGGCTTCAGGGCCTTCCTACCTTATCAAATATAAATTATGGCACAAGGTGCCAACCTCAGGGAGAGATCTCACCACAAAATTGAAGTTAATTTTATTTCCCTCTAAATAAGCTCTTCAGAAAATTCTGTGAGATCAGACAAACAAGCAAAACAGAATCTGAAATGCACCTTTAAATAGAAGTGAGTTATGGAGATATTCAAACTATGGTACCTACAAATCAGATATGGGGAATCCAGGAAGGGTCTGAGCTGATTTTCTAAGGAAAATAGACATCTCCCAGGTGCAGAGAGAAGCAAGTCTGAGACAGCAGAAGGGCAGGATTAGCATTCCTGGGGTCTGTGAGGGAGTATCCACTGTAGGTACAAGCAGGCCTGGAGCTTGTGAGGGAGACAGGAACCCAGTAAAAGAGAAAGCATCAGAGGTCGCTGGCCACCAGGCCATCCATTTCTCAGAGGCCATGCAAAGGCCATGACCCTTACAAGAGAGAGCATGCCTGTCATCAGCTCTCTTGGGAACCATGTGCATAATATGTATTCCCTGGGAAAGATGAAGTAGAGATTACAAGTACTGACTTCAGAATTGGAAAGATTTGCCAGCTGTGGTCATGGCAAGTCACATGACCTCTCTCAGTCTCTAGTTTCTTTTATGTCACATCTGGATGCTAATGGTACTTATCCCAAGAAGTTGGGAGGATTAGCTGAGAAGAGATGTAGTCTACCAAAGCTCAGAGCCTGGTGCATAGTTTCTAGTAAATAGTAACAGTCATAGTCAGTGTGTCTCAGAATGAAGTCTTTCATGGCAGCTCTGTGTTGTACCAGGGGCTTCTGCAATTCCTCCAAAGGCCCTCTCAGCCCAAGGGTCAGAAGTAAGCTTGGGACACAGGACAAAGAGAGCAACCTCTCTCTTTAGCATTCTGGAGCAATTGGAAGCTCCTTGTGCCCAGTCACGTTTGGGTCCTCATGCCTGGATTGCACATTGTTTTCTGATGAGCCTCACAATTGAAAGTTTAATCAGCTTTTTCTCAAAAAACAAATCAAGAAATATGAAAAAAAGAGCCACAGATATTGCATTTCTCTTGAAGGCTACTGCTAATTAAGATGTTGAAAGCAATTTTAACACCATTTCTCACCACCATGACAAATCTGACGGGTTTACAAATTAACATTCCAGGACTCTCCAACTGGATGTCCATGTTTTGTCAGATTCTGTGAGGGATCCACAAATGTGCTCCGTAACTGCTAAGCATGATACATTGCCTTCCCCGCCTCCCTCCCCAGCCACCCAAAGGAAGCACACTTCCAGGGTATCCCAGGAAACTAGCCTCTTGGACAAATGTTTTGGGCAAAAGAAAATGTTGCCCGCTGCTCCCCCCACATCTGACCCCTGCTGAGAACAGAGGATATATACAATCATAGAAAAATCCAGGTGAAGTTTCAGGGACCCTTAAGTGACTCAGCTCAGGCAGGCTTGCCTTGAGATCTTCTGTGGTTGTACTGGTTTGAGGGAGGGGAAGGATATTCACCCGGCTCTGCACAATGGTCACCCGAGTCCTCTTCCTTCTGTTGAAACCTTTCTCTCTAGGGCTTTCTACCACTGGCTCTGAATCAGACCTGGGGCTACATATGACAATTTTAAAGTCCCTTCCAAACACAAGCCCTTCAACTTCAACTGCAAAGCAGTCCTTAGTGTACTTCCCTTGGCCCCCTGCTTTCCTAGAATCCTACTGTATGCATCACCATGAAAACCTGGCCTGCAGACTCCTTCACCCTCTCCCACTTTACTGGTGAGACCATTTCAATTCAAAAAATTATGTGACTTGCTCCAAGTCTCACACCTAGTCAGTAGCCAATTCGGATCTCAATAATGACTCTATAACCTGGTCTTTCCACCAGAATTAAATTAGTTCATCATTTTAAAATAAGTTCTTATTAATTTATATCCATAAATATGGTGCTTGAAGCTCTGCATTCATTATAGCAACTGGGGCTGCTGAGATAGTGTCTTTAAGGCAGGCATTTAAAAAGAATGCCATTTCAATAAAATCGCATTCAACAAGGGTTTATTAAGCCTCTGTCTGGGCCAGAGAATGTGCTAGGTATAAGAATTTAATGAATAAATAACAGCAACTCAATAGGTCTCTGTAGAAAAATGTCCTCCAAAGAAGCAAGTTCTTGGTAGAGCCAGAAGAAGGGAGTGATCCTATAAGCAGGAGAGCCTCCTACAGAGCTGTCCTGGGACATGCAGTTGGGGACTGCAGAGGGGATCCCACTCTTGCCAAGGCTTTGCCAGCCTTTGGCCCTCACAGTTTGTGTGGGTGCATATGGGTGCTGTCATCAACAAATTCTTTATACCACCCACATTTTCCAATCCAGAGGTGCCTTCTATATGGTCCCCTGGACTACTCGGGGAACACTGCTATTGCTACACTGTGTTGTAATTACAACTTTATTTCCTCATCTCTGTCATTATTGTGGGTTCCTGGAGGACAGAAACCATGCCACATGCCCATCTAATAGCTTAGGTGAGGGCTGGCAGGAGGTAGTTGGTTGGTAAATATTTGGTACTATACAAATCCTGAAGTGTTTCCTAAACCATCACATAATAAATTAATAACAGACCAAAATCCTATTAAATAATGTTTACTGTTGAAGACAGCTTAATTTGCATTAAAATGATTATTTTGTATAGTTAGTGAGAGAAAAAAATAGGCTTTATTAAGCCCAAGTTATCAATTTTCCCTGTCCCTGTTTTGGAGATCCAATTCATGTGGATTTCCTTGTTAGAATCCTTCCAGGATATCTGGAACCTAAGATGAAGGCAAAATGCTTATCTCATATGGTATGAGATAAGCTCCAAATATATACTTACCCAGAAAATAAGCTAGTTAGGAAAATTTCTCGTTGTATTGTGTTCTGCAGCTGCTACTGGGCTGGCTGAACACCCATTTCCCACAGGAGAGGGCCGGAAAAAATTTTTTTTTCTATTTCACGTCTTAGATTTTTATTTTATTTTATTGGTGCATTGTAATCATACATCTTTGTTAGGTACAAGCTGGTAAAGGCATACATGCACACATTTCTTATTTAACCCTTCTCTAATTCCCACCCCACTTTCTCACCCTCCCTCCTTCTCAAGTTCAGTTTACTGATTGACTTTGATATAATTGTTAAAGTACATCATATGCATTAGGGTGTTTCCCCCCTCCTCACCAGAATTTTTTTGATAAATTGGCAGACATAAACTCAATGTTAGATGATAATATTTTTCTCCTTTCTTTTTTCTCTCCCCTTACTGCTCCTCCTCTTCTCCCTTCTTTCCTTTTTCTTCTTCATAGAAAGCTATTCTGTGTTGGCAAATTTAGGTATTAACTGAAAGGGAAGAGAGATTCAGGTTCAATTTCAATAGCACTCAGGACAGGATTGGTGATGCAAGCTTTAAGGAATATCAAGAAAGTAGAATCAGAAATAAATATAAGCATACCTTTTCTAACTGTTCTCCCTTCTCTATACACGCTATTCTTCTTGTGCCCTGAGGTGAAGACTTATAATCCTAGAGTATGATTCTAACATTTAGCACACTTTGGATTCCAACTATGAGCAGGGGGATTGTACTCATTAACTCATTTGAACTCCTATAAATCACCTTATTCTTGTATTTCAGAGGAATATAAGGAGGTTCAGAGAAGTTAAATAATCTCTTCAGGGAAACACTGGTAATAATCAATGACTATCCATCCCAGATCTGTGCTCTGAAGCCCTGTGCCTCCAGGCCTGTCCTGTCTTCATAACACATAGTCATTTGTCTCTGATGATGTCTGTTGAAGACATGTTGTGTGTCTTTGCTGTGCATCATAAATGCCTGCACAGTGCACCTACAACAGAGGCTCTACATAGGTTTATTCAAAGAAAGAAAGAACAATTGAATAAAGAAATGAGTGAGCAAAACTGCTGTTGTCTTAATCATTCATTTGTTCAATGTTTCTTGAATATCTACCACAAACTAGACCCATGTTCCTAGAAGCAGAGCCTCAAACAAGGGTTTACATGCATTAGGTTCATTGAGACAGTGATCTCCAGAGAAGGGAATGAGGAAGGGGGGTGGATCAGGGCAAATAGCAAAGCAAATATGGGGTCCCAGCTGTAGTCTTGCTTCAGCCTGACCCTTGGGACACTCTGGAGTGTGGATTGCACCAGAGTGCAACTAGGCAAGGAGGCAGACTTTCTTTAGTCCCTCATTATCCTAGGAGTTGCCCATGGAGAAGAAGCCATAGCCCCCCCAAACAAGCAACTTCTAATAGCCAAAGGGATTCTCTAGAGATAGGGGCAGTTATGAGCCATTAGCAGCTGACATGCAAACAAGCTGGGGGAGGACACCAGGAAAGTAAAGTGAGTCTGAGCAGAAACCAATAGCCTCTCCCAAAGCAGACATTATCAGAGCTCTATGGCCATCTCTGTTGGGGATTCCCAGTTAGCATGTGCTTTCAATGCCTACACACACTCCATCACCATGCTGCAGCGCCAACCTGGAGACCAGCCTTCCCCAGGCAATCTCCCCTCCACGGAACTCTCAAAGCCACATCGATCTCTCTTTTCCAGAAATCCTGTAGTCTTTCTCCAATGTAAATGTTTATACAGTTGATTGTTGCCTGTAAATGCCTTCAGATTGTTGTGCATGCTTGCAATGGTTTCCTTATTAAGCCTGCAAGCTCCTCTAAGGCACAGACTGTGGCATCAAATGGTGATAATCCTGTATTAGCAGCCTTGCACTGGATGCTGTCAGAGATGCAAGAGAAGACATAGATCCTGTGTAGTAATAAACAATAATGGCAGATTGAATAGTAACCAATAATGATATACATTTTGTAGTGCTTCCTGTTTGCCAGGCAATGTGCTATGTACTCAATAATAATCATTATCTCACGTAATCTCTACAACATTTCTGTTGTGTAGCCTAATATGATTCATCATCAGATAAGAAAAAAATCTCTGCATAGAGTGACTTAAATTAGGAAGGTGCTCATCCTACATACCAGAGAGGAATGTGCTCATACTAGATCCCAGGAAGTCTGCTGGCAGAGTCTCCCTGGCAGTGATTTTATAGTTGCTTGTGATCCTTTTGGTTCTTTCCCTGTGCCTGCTACTTCATAATTGCATAAGTTTGCCATGGTCCCAGGCATATTTGTATTCACAACAGAAAGAAGAGACATTACCAGTTACATTTGCCCCCCCTCTTTTTTTTCAGACAGTAAAATCTGCCCCCCTCCCTCTTTTTTTTCAGAAGTAAAATTCTTATCAGCAGATACTGGGAAAGTTCCACTTCCACATTATAGTCATAAAACTATGATATAGGGTTGTCTTTTTCAGCAAGGAAAGATGGAAAAGTATGCATTCCATTTTCTCAGATGCTACAGCACATGGGGGAATTGCAAGAAGACGGAAGTTAGGAATGTCTCTCAGGTTAGCCCACAGACATTCTCAGACATATGTAGCTGCTACCTGTATTCCCATTTCATAGATAAGAAAACTGGGGCAAGAAGTAATTTTGCAATAATGAATTATCAATGTGTCCAGTGTTCACATTTATCACTGTGTAGTCTGCACTGTTTGCTATGGTGCTAAATTGCTGCTGCTGCTTCTGTACTAGGGATGGAATATAGGGACATTCTACTTTCAAGCTGCACTCCCAGCTCTATTTTCTATTGTGAAAGAGAGTCTTGCTAAGTTGCTGAGGGTCTCACTAAATTGTTGAGGCTGCCTGTGGACTTGCAATCCTTCTGTCTCATCCTCCCAAGTACTGGGAATACAGGCATGCACCACCACATCCAGCACTTTTTTTTAGAGGTTTCATTTTTTATTTTAGAATTTTATTGGTGCAATTAGTGAGACTCAAAGTGATACATTCATATTTTCACACAACATCTCTTGTTGTGGTTCCCTTCTAACCCCAACCCACTACCCCTGTTCGACCTCCCCATATATACTAGTAAGGTTGTTAGTGACAGTTTCATATATGGATATAATATTATTTGGCCTGTTTCCCTCCTCAAGCCTATTTTTTTTCCTTCCCTCTTCTTTCCCCCATCCATTTCCACTATTCCACTCCTTAAGATCATGAGGTCTTTTTTCATTCCTCTTTTCTCTCTATTGCTTCTTTAGTTGATGAAGTTTAGTTTCATATTTCTATCTCAAAAGTACCAAGAGTAATTTAGAACACTATCTGAGAGCACTCATCATCAGCTATGGAAATAAAAAATTTCTAAATCCTGGTCTGCCTTCTATTTACAAAGACTAGATATGAAAAAGCTTGGTTTAAATTAATGCAAGAGAAACCATCATGACATGAGTTCACAATTAATGGTTGAACGCTGTTAAACAGAACAACAGAGCAGGCAAATGGTGCCATCCTCCACATTTAACATAGAAAACAATTATCCAATTATCTATTTTTCCTTTGGCCTGAGAAAAACTACCATTATTTTATTTTATAGAAGAATGTCTGGATAATTTTGTACATTACTGTTTTTATAGTTCATACTTTCCTGGCTTAGTCGATTTATTCAATTTTAATGTGATTTTTCTAAATCTCTGCTACAAATAAGACACTTAGTAGAAGGTCTTTTGACAGAAAGTGTGGTATAAATGTGAAGTTCATAAGGAAGGAGTCTGAGTACTACTACCTTCTAATCTGGAGGTAGGAGTAACTTCCAGGACACAAGTAGAAACATACAGACAAGTCAGTGGCATGATGGGTGCCAGACTTCATGCCGTGGTGTGCTGGCATGTGCACAGACTGACTCATAATAGCCAATCACTAGCATTTCTTTCTAACTCTGTGCAGTGGTGCCACATCAAAAGCATCAAGTTTCCACAGTGGAAGTATTTGTACCACAGACATGGGCAAACATTACAAATAAGAGCCTTTTTTCCCCCTGAGAGCAAGTTGCCACAAATTTATTAGCACAGCACTTGTTGAACAGTTGAGCAGCCATGTTTCTTGTTGAGCACAGTCATGTTTCTAGAAATTAAAATGCGCCAGTCAGCTTTTCTTCACTGTCACAGATACCTGAGAAAAACAACTTGAGGCAGAAAGACTTGTTTGGGCTCATGGTTTCAGGGATCAGTCCATGGCTGGCTGGCTCCATTGCTCTGGACATGAAGGAAGGCATAACATCATGGCTGTTGTGATTTGGTCTGAAATGTCCCCTCAAAAGCTCATGTGTTGAAATCATGGTCCCCACTACAGCAAGGTTTGGGAGTGGGGCATGGTTGGAGGAGGGAGGTCACTGGGGTATGGCCTTGAGGACTACGTCTGTCCCTGGCCCCTTCCTCTTTCACTCTCTGCTTCCAGCTGCCATGAGTTGAGCATGCCCTGCCACAGTGTTTCTATCCTGGAGCCAGACAACCATGGACACACCTATGAAACCATGAACCCAAGGGGGTGACTCCTCCTCTAAGTTGTTCTTGTCAGGTATTTGGGTCTTAGCAACAAAAAAGCTAACTGGAAAAATGGCAGGAAGCTGTGGTAGAGGAAAGATGCTCATCTCATGGAATCCAGGAAGAGAGAGAGAGAGAGCTTGAAGACAAGAAATATCCTTCTATACTCACCCCCAGTGACCTACTTTCTCTAATCATGCCCCACTGCCAACAGTTTCTACCACTTTTCAGTACTCCATTCGGCTATGAATTAATGAACTGATGAAGTCAAAGCTCTCATGATCCAATCACTTCCCTAAATCCTCACCTCTGAATATTGCTGCATTGGGTACCAAGCCTTCAACAGATGAGTCTTTGGGGGACGTATAAGATCCAAATGATAACAAAAAGGAAGAGAAAGGAAATTTAAGACAAATGGTAACAGGTTGGTTTAGAATTTTGTGTAGACCTCAAATGTGAACTCCTAACCACTGAGCTTGTCTGTCATTAACATGTAACGCCATATTTTGTGTTCAGCAAGGTCCTAAAGCTCTGGACAATGCTTGGTAGGCAATAAATTGGCCTTGGTTCCTTCAATCAGCATTTGTCTATTTCTTGCTTAATTAAACTGTTACTGATAATTAGAAATCCAATAGCATGCAGTTACATGTATTGTAAGTTCCTTAATTCTATGGGGCAAATTTAAATATTATCTAGTTCTTAGAGGAAAACTTATGAACTCACATTACCTTGCATGTTGGAGCTCAGCTCTCCCATTCATTATCTCTCTGGTGAAATGGCCTTTCACAAGTAATCAATAGCTAAACTGATAAATGGGAAGGCTCCCTAAAAATCCATTGCTTGATTGCCGAGACAGATGTTTTATTCATTGACAGGTGTGATTTATCATTCAGTAGCAAGGAGGCGTGAACTTGTTCCAGGTGTTCTTGCTAACATCGCACAGTAGTGGGGACTTTCTGTTTGTTTCCATAGATCAGACCTAGATTTTCATTAGGGAGCTGCAGCTATATTTGGTGTATTAGGCCATGAGCTATCTGTAAACAATCTGAATGAATTATTCTTCCCATTGTTCATAATCAAACTCCTCACCAAGGGAATTACAATGAAAGGAGCCTTTGATATTGCATTCACATTCCAAAAGCTATGAAGTACTTCTGCCCATGTGGAAATTCCTACCAGGACTTAACCCAGCTTCCTAATGAAATGATTAGTGATAGCTGCAGTTACTGGGGATCTATTATGTGCTAAGCATTCAATTAGGCCTTTGTATGCTATCTATATTTGCAAAAACTATGAAAGACTTAATTTTTAAAGAATTTTACTGGTGCAACATGATTAGACATTGTAGTGAGATTAAAATGATTTATAATACCTCCTGATCATTTTTGTGGTGCACAATGACAAAACAGTGCCTGTCAGAGTTCAAACTAAGAAGTCAAACCACCATGAGTGATAATGAATAAGAGATATGTTATATGAATGTGATCTTGTCCCACGTGGAAGTTGGCTAAAGTGTTCATGTGGGACTATTTACTATGTATGAAGTTGCACCTATAATCCACAAGATTATGGCAGGGGATTAAAATGAAGGGATCAAGGACAAATAGAAATCCACGAGGACCATCTGGAACCCTGAGGATGAACTGGAGGCCAGGTTGATCTCTCATCAACCCCAAACCTCTAGCTTCAATGATGGAGGTGCTATATTCTTATTCATGGAGTTAAACGTGGATCTGGCTCTAAATATGAGAAGCTGAATGAGAAGACTTGGTAGGAAGTAGAAGACTTGCACCCCAGCCGTGGACCCAAGAATGGGAGCAGAGGAAAAAGGACAGCTGGCAGGAGCTGGAGAGCTGCCCACTGTCCCATGCCAAGAAGCTGAGCCATCACATCAGCAATGACACCGGTGAGCTGTAGCATAGACTATGCTGAAGAAGGCAAATCTGAGGCTGGTTTCTCCTAGCTGCTGCTTGTCTGCCTATATGTTGGTGTTCTCCCTCCTGATGGATGGCAGGCTATTGTACTTAACTCCCATCCTCTTCTATCATAGGATAACAGAATCAATGCAGCCGCAAGCACCAGGGACTTCAGAAGCTCTGGTCTTTGGGCACTGACTTTGGAGCTTAGACTTTGGATCTCACTCAAAGTTCTTGTGATGATCTAGGTGCTTGTTAACTCTAAGCCAAGCCACATCAAGCATCAATAAGTTGTAAGTAGCACTCTCTGGCTTGTGTGAGGATTCCCTGGGACAAGGTGTGCAGAGTGGCCTAAGTGGTATTTGAAATGTGACACACAGTGTGCCTTTAATACATGCTGGTTCTTTCCCGTCCCTTTATCATCTCACACTGACCTTGGGTGCCCAGCCTGACACCCCACACTCTGCCTTGCCACCTGTGATTGAGGCCCTTCTCCTCTCACTGGTTCCTGCTGTTTCTGAGCACAATCCTCCCTGGGCTCCTCCTCCTGCATTACTTCTCAGGGTCTTTCACCTGCAGCAAGTGTGTAGCTGTGCTCTGCATTGCAGAAGTTCTTAATGCCAATCTCTGGATGTCTGCAATGCTATTTCTTGTGATTAGTATTCATTTCATTGGTTCATTAAGAAGACAAAGATTTGGGAAAAATATTTCAAAAAATCCTCAATATGGGGATTTTCAAGAAAATTCTACATACCACCACTTATTTCACAACCATAAAAAGCCAACTGAACACTCCATTCTCTTACTCTACTGATTCTTTTTGTAGCCACTTCTGCCTATGCATAAACACACCTAGATTTGAGCACACATACCAAATGAGAAAAACAAGAAAGGTGATCAGTCTTGAAGTTTAAAACCAGAGAGCAGATTATGGAGATTCTTTAATATCTTATTCTGTCTGCCATTATTACAAACAGAATGAAAGGCATCCAGCAAAATGCAGGTCACATAGGAGAAGATATGCGCTGTTGACGCAGTGGCTATGAAACCTCTAAACTGCAGTCATTTTCTCATTAGCTCCCTGTTCATTAAGTATTTCTAATTTAGTTAGGTCACATTTTCTACCATTTCTGTGCACAAGATAAATTACTGCAGGCTTCAAAGCAAAGGACCTTGAAATACACTGACTGTAAAGGAAGTTGACAGAAAGAAGTTGGACAGAGAAGACTGGCAGGCTGGGAGCAGCTGCAATCTGTCTTGTTTCACAGAAGGGCTGCCATTTCTGACTCTGTGTGTGCATTTGTGTTCTGGGTCACTGTTCAGACTACACTGCACAGTTTGAGTGTAAATAAATTAGCTAAATAAGCAAGCAAGTGCCTGAGTAGAAGCACGCTATTGAGCCTTAGTGTTTATGTGTTGGCCAAGAACTAAACATTCACTACAGAATAGGTTTATCTAGAATACTTAGAAGTTTTAGGCTACAATAGTTTTTTTTTTTTTTTTGCGGTACTGAAGATTGAACCCAGGGGCATTCTACCTCCGAGCTACACCCCCAGCCCTATTTTTTACTCTTTATTTTGAAACTGAGTCTCACTAAGTTGCAGAGTGCCTTACTAGGTAGCTGAGGCTGGCTGTGAACCCAGATCCTCCGGTCTCAGCCTCCCGAATGCTGGGATTACAAGCGTGCATCACCACGCCCGGCTTACAATAGATTTTCAATTAAAGAAACAAACTGAAATCCAAAGAGGAAAAGGAAAGTTTTCCCAATTTCTAATGGGTAACTATTGGTAGGGGTGGAGCTACTCTTCAAGACTCTTGGTCAAATGCTCCGTTCACTCCCTGTGACCTTCTTCCTAGCCCTCATGTTAGGTGTTCTTCCTGGCTTGGGTTTATGAGTTGTGATGAGAGCAGTGAGTACTGAGATCTGGCTTTTGAAGAGGAATCCAGGAGGCTGCTTAGTACTTCCAGCAGTCACAAAGAGGGCTCACTGAGACAGGTGAACCATGCTCAAGGCCATGGGAGTTGGATCTCCTCCCCTTCTCATCAGCCTGTGTAAAAGAAATTCCAACATTCACTAATACAATTGCAGACTGGCATTTCAACTTTTAACATTATAAAAGCATCAAATATATCCTTAATTAAAGAATAAAATGTAAACACATACATATTAATGTGGGAAATATCCAATGAATCCAACAGAATTGAGTTATTATCATCATTATATCTAGGACCCAAAAAAATAGTAAAGAAAAAGATAAACATCTCAGAACAAAACAGGCAAAGGATATGCTCAAACAGTTCACACATGGAGATACACAAATGACTAATACATAAATAAGCAGCCAGCAGTGCTGGCTGATCCATTGAGTAATCTTCTGTGACCCCCAAAATCTGCTGCAGGTGAAAGCCTCAAGATAGTGACACTGGAGAGAATCAAGGAACAGTATAAAGTCTATTAAAAGGTCAGTCAGTAAACAAAGGAAAGAAACTGCAAGGGGAGAAGAAAGTGGGATTGAGAATGTTGCAGAAGCAGGGAATTGGAGTGAAAAGTGAAAGAAGCCCAGTACTGCTTTTATGTACTTATGAAAAGAAATCTTGGATTTCCTATAATCACATGGACCAGATCATGTGGCCTGACCACATGAACCGAGTGATCCAATCATCCTAGTAAAATATTGGAGGATTGCAGAGAGAGCCGAAGACACTGTAGGCAGATTGGTGGCTTGCATATGCATAGAGAAAACTTCTGTGATAATGAATATTAAAATATTAACAGCATCTATCTGTAAGTAGAAAAATTAATTTGGGAACTCAATTTACTTTTTTAGTTTTTTCCATATTTTGTATTATTTTTCAGTAAATATGTTTTATTTTTTATGTAAGATACAGTTTTAAAGACATAAAAAGAAAATTTTACCAATTTAGAATCCTCCAACTTCACACACATGGGTGTATGAGAGATATTACAGAGTCCACTGATTCTAAACTGAGTTCATGACTCTGTCCCAAGACCCTATTGCTCCTCTTGAACAGTGTATTCCAGAATCTTGGAACGGTTTTCTCCAACTCTTTACCCTCCCCATCTGATGAGAAGATTGTCTTGTGATCTCCTCGCCTTTAATTCCTTTGTACCCCTTTCATGTCCTTCTGGTTAATAAGTCCTCATCACCCCTTGGCTAGATGGGATCATGCTAAATTCCTTTAGTCATGTTTTCTCCAAGTCTATCTGCTATTCTGCAACAAGAGCTTTCTTTCTTTCTTTCTTTCTTTCTTTTTTTTTTTTTTTTTTTGCGGTACTAGGAATTGAACTCAGGGGCATTCAACCTCCGAGCTACACCCCCAGCCCTATTTTTTTATTCTTTATTTTGAGACCGGGTCTCACTAAGTTGTGGAATGCCTCACTAGGTAGTAGGTAGCTGAGGCTGGCCGCAAACCCGGATCCTCCAGTCTCAGCCTCCCAAATGCTGGAATTACAAGTGTGCACCACCACGCCCGGCTAAGAGCTTTCTTTTTTTGAAACACAAATCTAACTATGTGTTTCAACTTCTTAAAACCTTTTGGAGAACCTCCACATGCTTTAGGTTTCAAACCCAAAGCCTGGCATGGAGGATGGCAGCTCCTTTTGGATCTTCCACTACATCATCAGGGCAGGGGAGAGTGCACCGGGGCTGGCAGTGGGCATATCTTACTGATGTCCCTAAAAGAGATCCACAGAGAGAAGGGGACAGGCATGTAGGCAGACCCAATGCTATGACGGTGCACACACAACTTCTGAGGTCAGTGGCAGCATCATCAATCCATCTGTGCATTCCAGGACCCAGCTCAGAGCTGGAGAGTTGGCCAGAGGCTGAAATGAGGGGGTGAAAGGAAGGACCCTCCAGATGGGAAAGTTAGTGCCTCTTCTCACTTACTGTTCTCACCCACACATTGGAAACCTGGGGGCCTGCAAACTGCATTACTTTTAGTTTTGGAATTTAAATTGTAAGTGGAAGCTAGGTAAGCCATTGGCCAACCTAACCAAAAGAAAGAGAGAATCAACCCAAATTACCAAAATAAGAGATGAAAGAGGGGATATTACAACCAACATTATGGAAATACAGAGGATCATAAGAAACTATTTGGAAAACTATAGTCAACAACATGGAAAGTCTAGAAGAAATTGAGAGATTGCTAGACACATATAACCTTCCAAAATTAAGTCAAGAAGATATAGAAAACTTAAACTGACCAATAGCAATCAAAGCGAAACAGCAATAAAGAGTTTCCATCAAACAAAAGCCCAGGGCCAGATGGTTTTCCAAGTGAATTTTATAAAACATTTATAGAAAAGCTAATCCCAATACTCCTCAAACTATTCCATGAAATAGAAAGAAACAGGAGTCTCCCAAACACATTCTATGAAGCTAACATCATATTAATACCAAAGCCAAATAAAGACAGCTCAAGAAAAGAAAACTGTAGGCCTATATCATTGATGAACTTAGATGCAAAACTGCTAAACAAGATACTAGCAACGCACATTCAAAACCACATCAAGAAAATTATACACCATGACCAAGTCGGATTCACCCCACGGATGCAAGGCTGGTTCAACAAACGAAAAACAATCCATGTAATCCACCACATAAACAGAATCAAAGACAAAAATCACACGATTATCTCAATCGATGCTGAAAAACATTTGACAAGATCCAACACCCATTCATGCTACAAGCACTTCAGAGAATCAGAATAGAAGGAACATACCTCAACATCATAGAGGCAATATACAATAGGCCCATAGCCAATATCATATTAAATGGAGAAAAACTGTAAGAGTTCCCACTAAAAACAGGAACAAGGCAAGGATGTCCATTATCACCTCTTCTGTTCAATATAGTACTTGAGACTCTAGCCAGAGCAATAAGGCAAGAGAAGGAAATCAAAGGGGTAAAAATAGGGAAAGAAGAACTAAAATTATCCCTTTTTGCAGATGACATCATACTATATTTAGAAGACCCAACAAAGTCAGGCAAAAAACTTATAGAACTGATCAACAAATTCAGCAAAGTGTCTGTATACAAAAGCAATCTTAAAAAATAAGAAGCTTTCCTGTATACCAACCATAAATACAATGAAAAAGAAATCCAGAAAATAATTCCAGTCACAATAGAACCCTGAAAAATAAAATACTTAGGGATAAACCTGACCAAAGAGGTAAAAGACCTCTATAAGGAAAACTATCAAAAGTTGAAAAAAGAACTTGATGAAGACCTTAGAAGATGGAAAGATTTTCCATGCTCCTGGACAGGCAGAATAAATATCATCAAAATGTCCATCCTCCCAAAATTGATCTACAGATTCAATGCAATATCCATGAAATTACCAAGGGCACTCCTCACAGAAATAGAAAATTCAGTCCTTAAATTCATCTGGTTGCAGTAGTGTTTGTTCTTCTTTGCTTAGCTGTTTGCTTCCTGGAAATTATTGTTCCTCTGGTTCTGACGTTTACTGGTTAGTTCTTCTTTGTAGTTAATCTATTTAAGCAGTTTCTCTAGTGCTGGTTTGGAAGACAAAAATTCCTTCAGTTTCTGTTTGTCACGGAAGGTTTTTATATCTCCATCAATTTTAAGAGAGAGTTTTGCTGGGTATGAGAATCTTGGCTGCAAGTTATTTTCTTTCAGAGTTTGGAATATGTTACTCCATCCTCTCCTGGCTTTCATGACTTGATTCGGGAGGTCTGGCGTAATTCTAATTGGTTTGCCTCTAAATGTCACTTGGCCTTTTACTTTCGTTGCCTT
>PVLC010018900.1:0-31414 GCA_004027655.1 Graphiurus murinus | reverse complement strand
TGTCCCTCTGCTCTATAAGGATTCAATAATAGAGGCTATGAAATAAACTGACAGAAGGCATATTATCAGGAGAAAAGAGATAAAAATTTGCCATGATAAAAAAACTTTCTGTCCTAAATTTAATTATAAAGACCAGAGAATGGGAGGGAAAGAAATAAATAGGTATGGACAACAACCAATGAAAAGTTGATCCAAATTATCGAGTTTATGTTAAAACCTTGACTTAAAACTCTTGGTGGCTATGCTCTAGGTGCCATCCCTTTCTGTTTATGTCTAAACCCACTAGACTACTAGCCCAAATTAGTCTAGATACTATGAATATTTCTCCTTATAAACTCTTCTTATGCCAAAACATTCCCCATTTCAAAATTATTCTGCCCAAATTATCTATAGCCAATGTAAGTTCAATGTAAACAATGAATGCTTTATTTTCCTAAATTTTCATTGTAAGAATTTCCGTGGCTTTTAGGTCTAGCAGATACAGTCACAACTGCTATAGAGCCCTGTTGCTGGTAGTTTCAGAACTTGACCCAGGATCTGTCATTTACTTGCCAGTATCTGTAGAAGCTCAGTAAAACCATTTATTTCAGAGAACTCTTGGTCTCAAGAGTTTTTGTTAAAGAGTTATATGCTCAGGAGCATCAGAGGAAAGAAAATCAAACACCCCAAAGCCCAGTGAGATCTGGAAGCACATATACCCACCTTCTAGGGGAGAGAAGAAGGGAGACGTAGGCAACTTAAGGGATAGTAAATTACTTGGGGGGATGATGAACATGCTCCTGACAAAGAATTTCTGGGTGTGGTGTTGGCCTCCAGCCATCTGTCCTGTGAGGGTAATTTAATACTCCCTAGTTCATGGGACTCCTCAGGGAAGGACCTCATCACCATTGATTTCCTTTTGGAATATCTGTCTTTAGGTAGATAAAGTAAATTCAAAGAAAATTCCTCCCTACATTTGCTGTTTCTCAAATATCCATGGTTGGTAGTGATCAGAATACCAAAGAAGTATATTTTGGGGTTGCATTTTCTGAACTCTTTAGAGGGAGGCCAAGATAGTAGGACTTTGTGTTCCATTCCTCACTATAGACAGAAATGTTTTACTCTTTATTTTATACCTGACTTTTCTATGTAAAGCTTCATTTGGAAAAAAATTCCACTGTTAAATATAATGGAATATCATATATAATATGTACAATCATTATTTTATTTATAATATACTGTTAGATATTTTGTATGCTACATTACTGCATAAAATACATTGTATATTATTTCATTATTTCAAGTTTATATATATATATATATATATATATATATATATATATATATATATATATAGACACACACACGTACATACACACCAGAGAAAAAGTCTCTACCAAACATATAAAGAATTATTTTTCTTGTCATTAGTCCCTATACAATATAGTACAACAACTTTTTTGCATGGTATTTTCATTGCATTAGTTGTTATAAGTAAAAGAGACAATTTAAATTATATAGAAGGATATAAATACATTGTATGTAAATACTATGCCATTTTTACATAAGGGACTTGAGCATCCATGGATTTCAGCATCTGTAGGGAGCCCTGGAAGAAATTCTCCATGGATATCAAAGAATTTTTTTCCAAATATTTTGATCCATAGTTAGCTGAATCCTGAGATGCAGAAGCTATGAATACCAAGGGTCAAATGTATAAACATATACATACAATTCAAATAATGTTATGTCCATATATGAAAATACCACCACCAACCTCACTAAATGCATGGCAAGTGAGGAGGGGATTCAGAGGGCAGTAAACCAAGTGCACTGTGCATGTCTGAAGTATCACTTTGAATATCACTATGATATATAATTATAATGCACCAATTAAAGTATAAAAATAAATAAATACATATAATAAGTGTTCACTAAGGATGAAGCATACTTAGAATACATGGCTTCATTTCCTCAATCCAAGCCACTTAATAAAAAAAGATATTTAACAATAATTGAGCATAACTCAATGAGCGGGGAAAGGAAGCCCTTCATCAATAAAGTAGAAATCATAATACTTGTAAAACAGAAGACAAATTGATAGGATTAACCACCAGAAATCCTACTTTAATTTTCACAAGTCTAATGTATTTTTCTTTTTTATCCCCTTGGTTCACAATAGAAAAAACATGATGTCTTATTGTTGTTTAACTTGTTGCATATTTCTTTGTCTAATAGTCAATTTGAACATATTTTCTAATAGTTGTTCATTTGTATTTCCTTGTGTTATCCATTGATTTCTTTTTTCCTCTTTGTAAAGTGGGAATATTTGGGTTTTTTTCATTACTGCATCATAAAAGAGTACAAATCATTTATCTATCTATGTTACTTGATTTTGTTATATATTTGTGGTAGCTATTTCTTAGTTTTCTATTTGTGTTTAAATATTATTTGTGGAATTTATATTTTTATAACAAAAAGAGAAGATAAGGTTTTAGACATTTATTGTACCTATGTCTGTGGTTTTGAAAACACTTAAAAAGATAAAATAATGAAATACATTCACAACTTTATGGTAGGAAAGTACATCCTAAATTCATAGCATCCACAGTTATTATATCAATAACCAGTGATTTGTAATAATACTTATTATGTTTGATTCCTAAATTATACAGAGAGATTAAATTGATCATTCTCTCTTTCAACCTTTTAATTGCATGCTACTATTCAGATTTTGAATATCTCATATATCATAAAGGAACTGGTTTAACACTTTAGATTTTTTGAACCTTCAAGTTGACAGTATCTTTCATTTTTTAAATGAATGCAATTATCTTTGGCTTTGAAGTGTGATAATTCACTCAAACTATACTTTGAAATTAAAAGCATTTCAAGACAGTTGTGGGCAGCTCATTGGTTATAAGGAGGATGTTGATATGAGGAGTAAATTAATTTAATCATTGCTGTTCAAATTATTGCACATAAATTGTATTATTCTTCTATGAAAAGAGCTATAAAATGCTTTTAGTTTTGAAGGAAGTTTTGAAGGAAATGTGAAAAACACATTTTCATGTTGAGAAAAAATTCACATAATTTTATGAGGTTGGTTGGCATATGGGCTATAATTCAACTCCCAAACTTTGAAAAACTATCTTCTGCATAAGTGGATTGTATTCTGGGCCATAATATTAGATGTTGTGAGGCTTTGGGTAAATCAATTAAGCAAATACTTTGCATATCGTATCTTCATTTATAAGAGAGACTTTAACAATGTCATGTCATTTTTATTTTTATGACTAATAATTTGAAAAATTATTGTTTCTTTATTTGCATATTTTCATGCATATATTAATTGAGCTAGATTCTTGCTATTTGTTTATTTGTTACTAAAATAATCCAGACTTCTTAAACTAAAAACAGAATTCATTGTCTCACAACTTTCATTCAGATAATCATCCAGTGTCATCATAAATTTGTCTTCTTGTATCTCTCAGCTGCCTTTTTCTGTGTGTCAGCTCATCCTCAGACAAGTAAAATGGCAGAAATAGCTTCAAGCTTGTGTCTAATCTGCTTGGCCATCTTTTGGAAACAGAACACCTCACACCTTAACTTTCAGGACAACACTGCAGAAGAGACCTTGAGTCATAAGATTCTTTATTCCAAGAGGATATAGTCCTTTGATTGGCCAAACCTAGACCATTTTTTTATTAGTGCATTGTAATCATACATCTTAATGAGGTATAAGATGGCAGAGGTATACATGCACACATCAGCCATTTCTTTATCCATTTATAAAGCCAAGGAATGATGTTATGGGAAGGAAGAGTGGGTTCCCTAAGGGAAACTGAGGTTCTGATATCAGAAGGAGAATAGATACTGAGTAGACAAAAATACCTGTGTTACTGATAACCACCAGGCCCCATATGCTTCTATTTCTTCTCCCATACATTGATCTGGAAATTCATATAGATCTACTGTCCAGGAGTAAAGTTCTATACATGTCTCATTAAATATTATTCCAAACAAACTCTAGAATAATTTGTTATCAATAGAACTTTGAAACTACATCATAAATGATCTTCTGATTTAGAAATCATAGACTTCAGAGCCTCAGGTGTGTATTTATCACAGGTGTGTGAGTGTGTGTTTGTAACTTTATTCACAAATCTAAGGCCCAGTCTGAAAATTGAATGCCCTAAAGCTGGTGCCAAACCTAAGACCAGGAATAAAAAGATTGAATATTAGGTAGTACCTAGAATCGTTAGTCAAATTATAATATAATAGCAAGAGCTTGTAGTAGTGGCACAGGCCTGTAATCCCAGTACTTGGGAGGTTGAGACAAGTGGATTGTAGGTTCAAGGGCAGCCTCAGCAATGTAGCAAGACTCACAGAAACCTAGCAAGACCATGTTTTCAAATAAATAAAATAAAATGAGGTTGGGAATATAGTTCAGAGGTAGGATGACCCTGGGATCAATCCCCAGCACTGTCTTGTAATAATAATAATAATAATAATTATAATAATAATAATAATGCTGAAAAGTGTATTATTTACAAAACTGTCTGTTAAAATATTTGTATTGGTCTTCAAGTTTCAGAAATTGAAACCTCAATCTTAAAGGTCTTTAAGACTTTAAATTTCTATATCACTTTTGGTATTTGCCATTCCTTCCCCTCCTCCAACCTCAGCTCAGGCTAGTCTAATTTCCCATTATTCCACTCTAGTACTGAGTCAGTGGGCATCTTGACTGCAAATCATTCATTCTGAGCTTCACTGTTTACTTTCTGCTAATGTTGGTATTTGCATTTTATTGGTAGTCACTCTTGCATTATATATTACACAACCCAGATTATATCCACATGTCCTATGATGATTGACCAACCTATCCAGTCATATTTATTTCTGCCCCACTACACAGTCTGATATACTTACTGACCCCTCAAAATGCCTTTTAATTTTCATAGTAGAGACTTCTGGGGTGGAGATGAATGTCATGGACTTTCTTTTAAGACCTCTTACATAGGACATAACCATCCCCCAAATTTACCTGTGTCTGTGCTTTTAGTTTGATGATGAAATTTGTTTGCAGAGCAGCCAGGGCACATTAACCCTCTTTTATGGGCCCCATTATTACTTTAAATTACCCCATAAAGACCTAGCTTTCCTGTATTTTTCCCCTGTGATATTTGGATTTTATTTGTTTTTCCCCCCTCTATGCCATAAAACTTTAAGTGAAGAGTAAATATTTCTCTTTCCATAATGAGACCCACAGATTTCTGGAATCTAAATGATCCAGAGGAAAATCAATCACTCCAATTTAGTTTTAACAAGAACCAACTTTATTGCCTATTGATTGCCATCTTCACAATCAACTGCACATGGAGAGGTAAGATTGGACTCCAACATGGGTCCTGTCTCTGCCGGCTTCATGAGCTTCTGGAAAAAATCTATATTGCACAACTTTTTAAAATGTCATGTGATAGGACTTACATACAAATGCTCTCACACCTGTTCTATGTGGATCTTCTCCTCCAATGCCTCTGGCAATGCACAGCAACTTATGAATAACCATATTTATATGTCAGAGCAGAGACTTTTGAAAGTGAAAATACAATCTTTCAATTTAGACTTGTGAGACAGACTGGATGTCAATGGACAGATGTCTCAGGGTTTTCCCTAAAAATCTCAAGTAGCATCAGTGTCTTGCATTTGGTTTTCTAAACCAGGGAGAAAATATGTCCACCAACAAGATACCATTCCTAACCCCAGACATCACTCATGGATCATAGCATCCTTCCTTATAAGCTCAAATAGAATTGCATTTTAAATATTGTGCTTATTTATCTGTTTATTAACTACCTTCCAACACTATAATGAAAGCAGAGATCTTTGAATGTTGTTCATTGCTATATCCCCAGAATTTAGAATAATATTTCACATATAATAGGCATTTGAGAAAAGTTTACTTAAAGTTTATTGCATAAATGCAACTTAGAGTTCTTTATTGTCAGCCAGGAACTACTGTCCAGCACTCTCAATTAGCATTAGAATTCAAGATGTAATCTATATCCACTTTCATTTGCCACTTATCATAGGCTGCTGTTTCATGGTTTGTCATTAATATATCTTATCTCCCCTATTTTTAGACACCTAATAGATATCCAAGTCCAAAGAATGTTAGCTATGGTCAAATTTTTTAAAGGGAGGGGTTCATCATGAATCATGCATGGGTTTCAATAGTTATCAGTTAAGGGATTCCCAGAGTAGTGGCTTTGCAATGTGTCACCTTGGTCAGGAAGAACTACCTTTTCAGATTCCTATTTCCATAGATTTCTGATCTCAGAAGACCCAAAGTGAGATTAAAAATGCAGCAGCACTATTGGATGCTTTTTTGTTTATCTGCTTGCTTCATCGTTGGCAGGAGACAAATACCGAGATGGCAGTGATTCCACCTTTCCCTAGATCCTCCTTTAGCTTAGTGAACTCTTGGTCTAGATACATGTGTTAAGCTCTGGGACAAAGGAATTTGGGTTCTATAGGACGCTAACACCATCAAGGCAACAGTCAATCAGAACAGACACAGGCTTGGAGTTCCAGCTTGTTTTTACTCTCCTCCATGTTATGCCTTCTCTTCCTGACTTTGTGCCTTGTAAACTTCAAATATCATTGTTAAAGACAATAGCTTTGCAGAGATTGCTTAGCCAGCTCCCACAATTTCCTAAGGCCAGTTGCTAGGCAAATATCTATCTATCTATCTATCTATCTATCTATCTATCTATCTATCTATCTATCTATCTAACTATCTATCTCTCTAACTATCTATCATCTCCATCATCTTCATCATGATCATCCATTTTCTCTACTTTAGCTCTAATTGATACACCAACTACATACCAGGAACTTGTGATGCACCTTGATCTCCAGTGTTTTCAACAGTATTATGTATTATCATCATCCCTATATTTCAGAAGACTCAAATCCACATCTGCTTGAGTCTGAGATATATTATGTTTGCATATTCCATAAAATCTTCTGAACTGCCTATTCTTTTCTCAAAATATTTATAAAATAAAACATTTATGCATCAAAATTATATTAACATGATTCTGCTAGTTCCTGCCAAAGCACTTTACATATTGAAGCACACACACACACACACACACACACACACACACACACACACACACAAAGAAAAAGTGGATGGAAAACAAAACACAAGCAGCAGAATGTGTCTCCTTGATGAGGTCCATCCAGGAACTTTTCCAATGTGAGCTTTGAGAATTTGGATTGATTTTGATGGAAGCATCAATTTTAACATCAGCTTGGGTTCTTGAAACTGAAAATCTGCTCTATAAGATCTCTGATCTCCCTCGACTATATAAAACTAAGGTAATCTCCAATTAAATAAGTTCACTATTGATACTGGTACCATCACATGTAATCTGAGGGATTCCTACTTGATTTTCAGATGTATTTATGTCTGAGTCTTCAAAATTGAAATGAAATCTGTTTTGAATGTGATAGCCTAAAATTGATGCCAAATACAATGTTTTAATTTTTTTTTTTTTTTTTTTTTTGCCATGGGACTGAATTATAGCTCCTTCCCTGCCCACACTGCCTCCTTGTATTATAGTAATCTGTCTATTACCAAGAACAGAGTAAATTTCTCAATAGGAAAATGCATGTAAAATGTTTAAAATCTTGTTTGGAACATAGTTTAAACAAATATTAGCTATTGCCAGTCTCATGTTAATTATTGTTTCCTGCCATTACTTTGTTGTAGCTGGTAAGAGACTCTTCACTGAATCTCAACCAAATTGACTCTTGCATCCTAAAGGCCTTGCAACAATTCCCATTTTCACACAACTGAGAAGGCTAGAGGCTTCCACTGAATAAAGTATACTCTATATGACCAGCAGAGAGAGAGCAAAAGTTACTGTCTATAAAAGTAACTGTTTTTTCTGCCTCTACTAGGCAGAATGGAGATAAAGTGCTCAACTTTGGGGCAAGTCAGCATGGAGTATTATCAGGGAGAACCATTTCCCATTTCTATCTATGGAATAAAAAAATTTTCCTCTTTTATCACAATTTTATTGGCCAATGTCTCCTCTGTGTAGAAATTAGTAAAAAATTCAGTTCACCATGAACTGCTCATTGCTTCCATGAGCAAACTCATCAGTTTACAGTTTATAGATAGCTTATTCATAAGGTCGCACATTCCTTCATTCATTCACACAGAGAGGTATTTAGCAAAGGCTTATAAGATCCTAACTGTGCGGTTGAAAATGAGTCATGTTTGAAGGAGTGAAGAGGAAGATTAAGAAAAATAATAAAAGAGTATGGAAATTAGAGAGGTTTTGATATGTCTTTTAGATTGCAGTTTGAAGCCAGCTCCAAAGTGATGCTAACAAGCCATTTAATTATCTGACTTCTCATTAGTGATAATTCATTAGCAAGCCAATATTATGCATGTCTGTTAATCACCTCCTGGATATGGCTCCCTCTGGAGGACCCGAAATGAGATTTTTAATTTTTCAAAACAGCTTTCACTCTTTCCCCCTTGCATTTGCTTAACACCTTATGGTTCTCAAAGTGAGTTGACACACATACCTACATTTGATCCCCATAGTGGTCCTGAGAGTCCAGTTTATGCACCTGAGTCCTCTGTTATCCATATAAAGTGGCAGGCGGTTATGTACATGTACAGGTAGTCATTGACACATCACATCCAGAATGTAGGACATGATTTCAAATGCTATGGCTTGAATGTATCCACCCAAAGTTTATGTGTTAGAAACTTAATCCCTAATTTCATATATTAATGGTGTTTGGATGTGGGGGACTTTGAGAAGTGGTGTTAAATGAAGTCATAAGGGTGGAGCTCCCGCGATGTAATTAGTACCTCTCTAAAAAGAGGAAGGAGACTTGAAGTAGCATGCTCTCAGCTTCTTACTATGTGACATCTTCCTCCATGTTATAAGGCAGCAGGAAGTCAGCACATGTATGCCACTTGATGTTGGACTTCCCAGCCTCCAGAACTGAAAGGCATATTTTTTCTTCCTAAATTTTCCAGTCTGCAGTATTCTATTATAGCAGCAACAAATGGATTAACACACCCAACCCCCTTTGATATTCATGGCAGAGCTATTCATAGCACTTTTTTAGCAGATACTTGGTGGATAAATGTTCAATGCTATTCTGTCTTACATTGTTTTGTTGATAGTTCCTGGTGCCTGCTGACTACCAATTAAAAATTGAGAGAAAGAAAGATTTATAAAGAGTCTGTCTTTCAAATAAATGGAGTGATGAAAAAGTTGTAGAACTAGGTAATTATGATGGTTGTACAATATCTTAAATATGTTTAATGATACTGAATTTAACACTTTAAAATGGTTACAATGATAAATTTTATGATATCATCTTTCTTTAAAATGGGAGAATAAAGATACTCATGCCACATGTTGAGGAAGTAGACATGTACTATTATATTTAACATTTACCAGTGAGATTTCTCACTTTAATAATATGAAGGTGTTGAAAAAACTTCCTGTAGAGTGTTTGAAATGTTTAATTTTTAGGCATGTGGCTCTCTAGGCACTGTTCCTGTGGGGGTCTATTCATGTCCTTAGCAATATTTGAGTCTGAAGTGCAGCCTTAGAGCCAGGTAAGTGGCTCATGTGTTCACCTGTGAGGACTCAGAGACAGGAGGGATTAGACAGGAACCTATTGACTTATTTCATTTACAATCTGCTTAATTTACTTGCTTTGATCTAGTACTTCACTCTACTACTGAAATATTATGGCTATTTTGTATATTGCATGTTTGGAGAACAATATTCCTTTGATGACACATCATTTAAAATACCCATGAAATTTATCAGGGAGGGCAGCTACTTTGTTGGTCTATTGGAAAAGAGCCAAATACACACCTAAAAGGGAAGATACTCAAATCTCTTCTGTGTTGCTCAATATTTTTCACCAGTAAGTTTTCATTGCCCTAAATGCATGGGTGATGAGGTACTTAGCAACAGAGAGAGTCAGCTGATGCACTCCAGGTTGCTTACCAGGTTTTCCAAGGCAACCCTGGAGGATTACCTGGCATGCTTAGCTTGGATAAGGGTGAACACTGTCGTCACCTTATGCTATGGGTGTCACAAGATTCATGAGTAGGCCAAGCACTTCATTAGCCTCACAAAACTACCTTTATTTTCCCCATACATTCAGTTACAGCCTTTACGCTTGATTTCATGTCAGAATAGGAGAGGAATGAGAGGAGGAAGATAAATCCTGGCCACAGAAATGAATTAATCAGCCCAGCAAAAGGAGAGTGTGAAGTAAACAGACTAAAGACACATATATAAGCAGGGAGCAGTGGCACATACCTTTCATCTCAGTACTTGAGGGGCTGAGACAGGAGGATCACAGGTTTGAGGCTAGCCTTAGCAAATTGATGAGACCTTGTTTCAAAATAAAAATTTTAAAAAAGGTGATGGTGTAGTTTAGAGGTAGAATATTCTGGGTTCAATCTGAAGTCACACACACACACACACACACACACACACACACACACACAATGTGGGGTTGGTTTGTTTCCTTTGAACACTACAGGATCACATACTGGCCAGCATTTATTCTGATTGGCTGGTGTCTTTGCCATGGTGGTGTTTAATATTTTGAGTGTCACCTAGCTACTATGGCTTTTGCTGGAATGCAGCCCATCATTTCATTGCCTTTAGCAGTCACAGGAACACTTTTCTGAAGAAAATTGAGGAAATTGGAGTCCAGTCCTGTTCCTGCCATTCATTCATTGTGAGGCTTCAGAGAAGTTACCTCTCCCCCTGTGGTCCACCTTCCTGTAAGGGACAGGATTAGATAACTGCTAACATTTCATTCATGCTCAAGGCAGTACTTCTCTGTGATGTTACTACATATAAGAACATGGGTGCTACAATGATTATGGTGGGCCACTCACAATGGAATGAAACTTTGAGCCCCTCAGGGGATGACTCATAGGTTCAGACAGTCATTCATCGACTAGATCTTGTGGGTGTCAGACACTGAGGTTGGTGCTGAGACATAACAGGAAGCAAAAGCATCTATGGACTCTAAGTAATTTTAGAAGCTAGTGGGAAGATTGATGTTCTGAAGGAGACCATGGGCTTCAAGGTTAAACAGATGTGAATTTGAATCCCAGGCCTGGTCCTTACAGTCACTTAGACTTCAGAATCATAGTAGTTTACATGGTGATATTCAGTGTGGTTTGGAGAATAAGGTTCTGTGCATGTGGCTGTAATAACATACCTGCTCATTCCCATCTGGAAGAGAAACTCTCCTAGCTAGGAATTTTCATTACACCCCTTCCTCATGGGAAGAAGCACCCATTAGCTCTAGTAAGTTGATAATTTTGTTATCCCTCTAAGCAGAGAGAAGTAAGCCAAATGAATTATGAGTGTATTAGCAACTGAGTTCTAGTTAATTTGTGTACCTTTCTAAACTAGTATTTAGAACAAGGGGGGAAAAACAGGAGAAAGAAGGGGTGTGTGTGTGTGTGTGTGTGTGTGTGTGGTGTGAATAGGTGGTGGTAGCTACTAGGAAGAGAAATTAGATTAAATCTATAATGAACAAATAATCCTCTTAAATATATATTATCCAGGCACCTTTATTATTTGATGAAATAACTTGCCCATTTCTACTCTTGCTTTCTGGTGTTTAATAACTGCAATACTCACTGCTTGAGTGTTAAACTGTCAGCAGTCACAGAATTTGGAGAGCCTGTGATTGAATGGTGTTGGGGAAAATAACATAAAGAATGCTATACTACTCCAGTCTATTTCTCAGCAGCCTTCTCTTTCAGGAAGTCATATGAGAAGGAGTAGGAAGTTGGTAGGCAAGAAGGCTAAGAAAGAAGCAAACATTTTGTGTTCTATTAACAGATAAGAAGTTATATTATAGAAGAGAGTAAAGAAGAGAAGGGAAGACATTTAATTGTCAAGAATAAATTAAAATAGAAATATGAGAGAGCCTGGATCCTAAAGAAGCATTGTGTTTTGTTTTCCTCAACTTCTTGGAAAAGCCAAGGGAAATATTAATGTATCTGAGGATATATAAGTGTGTTCAGGATAAAAGCTGAATACTGGTAGAAGTTCCAATAGATGATGGGTGTTTCTGCCTTTGCCCTTGACCCTCTCCCCACACATGGACACACACCTCTGCTCCCCTTTTCAAGAAGATAAAAGGGAACTTCTTTTGACCTGCAGGGCTGTCTCCTCCATTAGACAGATAAGTGTCTCCCTCAAGGCCCCTCGGAGGAGACCTCAAGGGAGGTCTCCTGTTTCTAGCTCAGTCACTGGCTGGATGGTGCAGTAAGAGGTATACTTCTAGAGATATTCTAAGATCTGGAGAATTCTGTACCCAAAAAGGGAATACTAATTGTTATGTCCTTTAAAACAGCCATGGGAAAATGTCTCCTCCTCTCTGGAAGGATATTCATGGTTTTCTTTAAAAAGACTAGGGCAGAGCCAAGTTAGTTATAAGTGATCTGAAACCCACAGGTGTCCCTTGCCAGTGTACACTGTACACTGTCAATGTCGAAGAGGTCATGTAAGACACAGGGGGACCAGATGCCATTTGCTTAAGGCCACACAGGAAAAGGTTGGAGCTGGACTCTTCTCTTTCAACTTAAAACTATTTTGGTTTATCTACTTTGCCATTCTCAAGGCCATGAGAGGAAAGGATGGTATAGGCTCAAGTCCTTCACCGCCTATGTGTAAAGAAGAGCTTCTACTCTCAAATATGTATCCATTCCCAGGGGTTGTATTGAGCATGTGTCCATCATATGCAAAGAACTCATCACCAACACTGTCTAAGGGCAATAACACAGTTTTATCAAGCTGCCCATAAATGTGTGTTCCACAAACATCTCTAGAGTGGTGAACAATCCTGGCAGTACACTAACCATCTACATCTGTAATACACAGAAGGTCTCCCAACCCAAGAGCCTGTAGTGGGAGGAACAGCACCTCTATTTGCCCCTAGTTAAACCTTTTCCAGCGCAGACTTTGGAAATTGGTGCAACCTGTAGGTGCTGCCGGAAGGAGACAAACTACATGCAGTAAACACCAAAAGAATATCATGAAAAAGTCTCAGGGGTCAAAACTGAAGGGAAAATTGGAGAGAAAATAAATTCATTGAGCTCAGGAGTCTCTGGATTTAGATTGATCTGGTTAACATGGTAACTCTCTCACTGTTTTAGATATATTTTCTGGAAATCAGATTGGCACAAGGATATGATTTCACAGATTTACTGGGGAGTACTCTTGAATCAAAATCAATAGAAAAGTGAAGGGGCACCATGAAGCAGAAAAAAATAAAAACATCAAATGGATCTGATGCAGGAACAACTAAGGGTCCCACAGGTTGCTCTGGAATTCGAACTATTGTAATTACCCTATGAAATAGGTGTACAAGGTCTTTATTTCCATTCACTTTGAGTGATCTTTTAACAGCTAACGGAAATTCTTTTTTTTTTTTTTTGGCGGTACTAGGGATTGAACTCAGGGGCATTCTACCTCCGAGCTATACCTCCAGCCCTATTTTTTATTCTTTATTTTGAAACAAGGTCTCACTAAGTTGCGCAGTGCCTAACTAGGTAGCTGAGGCTGGCCACGAACCCGGATCCTCTGGTCTCAGTCTCCCAAATGCTGGGATTACAAGCGTGTGCCACCACGCCTGGCAGGTAAATTCTTTAAAAGGTCTCAATTTACAGCTGTGGGCTAGTAATAGTTCCAGAAGCTGGAAAATGAGGATCTCCATCTCAAAAGAAGAATATTGTGGGTGCATATAATATCCTCTAGTACTCACCATTCATGCTGCTAAGAGTCAGTTGTTTCATAGAAAGGGTTCTGTCTTTTTCTTTTACTAGAGAAGCATAGAAGAGAAACTTTATAGTCTTTGATGCTGCAGCTAAACTTGACAGCAAAACCAGAGCTCACCATGGTTCTCTCCCACTGTCTATTCTCATTTCTTGCCACCCTCAGCTAACACTTCTATTGGTGTCAGGAGCTTACTTGGTGGGGTGATACACACACTCATCTGAGCTGTCATCATGCTTTCCTCAGGCCATGACCACAGTTCTTGTATATTTTCCCTCAAAATGAGACACTCCAGTGTCTGATTTGGATACTAGCATACTCTTCCTCGTGCCTGTTGTACAACAGCGGCCATATCTCATGGAAATGATCAGGGTCACCCACAGTTTCCTTTTCTACTTTTCTCTTGGCATGAGGAGACCAACATAACCTGGAAACACCTATGATTTGAAGCTTATTAAAACACTTTTCTCTGTCCCCTGGTGGAAACATTTCCTTCTGGGATATAGGATCTCTGAATTTAAAAGCCTAGAGTCATATGTAAGGGAAGAAGCATTCTCTGAGAAGTCACCTGGGTGATGGGCAACAGAACTACTCCTCTTGAATCCAGAACCTATGCACTTTAATTATTGAGAACAAAGGACTCTGAAATGGTTGTTGATTTTTTTTTTTTTTTGATTCTGAATCCTTGATGATGTTTTCCTATCTCCAAAATGGGTACTTTGTTTGGTCTTGTAAAGGCCTCTCAGAAGTTTCAGGATGGAATAGTATGTGACAGGACCAATGATCCTATGGTTATGTGCCAAGTGTTACATCTCCTGTGCTGTGAAGTGGGGTTGTTTAGCTTGATGTGATGGTAGACGGGGGCGTGTATCAATGACGTATTAAGTCTGTGATCTCATAATATTGTTGTACTCTTTGGGGCCCTCAGACCACCAGACGCAAATCCATACCCAGTTTCTATGTTTACTCAGCCAAGATGAATTAATGTTCTTTCTGGAGTAAAAAAAAAAAAAAAAGAAGGTCCAATGTCAAGCTTGCCAAAAGAGTGGCTGTTTTTCTTGAGGAATAGTGTCATACTGAGTACACAATGTTGGTGGCTTTGAGAAACAGTTGGACAGTTGGAATTAACATTAGTGAAGTCAGTCTTGATGAGTGAAAGTAATGCTTTTACCCTCTGTTCATACCATGATGGCTATTGTGCTTGTGCCAGACCTGGAGTGCCCAGTTATAGACACTGATTGATATCAATTGGCCAAATCATTCTGTCTACTTGGTTGTTTGGTGTCTCTTCTGTGATGGATGTCCTCTGACTGTTTAACATGTGATATCAAGACTTGTACACTTTATGACTCTCTTGAAGTTTTACTATATTCCTATTGGATTCATTAGTCCCAATCTTCCTGTGTTTCATTTGTAAACTCTTAGGTGACTAGCCAACCTGTATGTCATAGTCCATTCTATGTATATTATTTTCCCAGGCCACTTCTCTAGCCATGCAAAGAGAATAATGAATTTTACTGGCTAAGGTTCTGCCCAAAGGGAGTATTTAGCCTTACATTGCTTTGTAGGGTCACTTTCAAGTGTGGCTGTAGTATATCAGTAGTCCATTTTTGGATTTATGCACGTTTAAATAGAATTTTTCCATCACTAAAACCTGTCTTTGTTCCTCATCTGTCAGCTGGTCATGAATGACTTCTCCATCTTGTGGTCATACAGATGAACTGAACGAGAAGAACCCATATAATAGCTGGAGTTGATATGGGGTCTCAACCACCTGCTTTGTGAGACTTACATGTGCCCTCTCCTACATGTATCACTTGTATTTTTTTTTCAATACTTGGGATTGAACCCAGGGGCATTCTACCTCCAAGCTATACTCTCAGTCCTATTTTTTATTCTTTATTTTGAAACAGGGTCTCACTAAGTTGTAGAGGGCCTCACTAAGTAGTCGAGGTTGGCCGTGAACTCGGATCCTCCTGTCTCAGCCTCCCAAGTACTGGAATTACAAATGTACACCACCACTCCTGGCTTATCACTTGCATATTAATACCTGGTGAGTCTGGTAAACTCCAACTCATGATGGCTAATTATATTTGGTACTTGTTACTTCAAGATCTATTTTTCAGGAGCTCTGTATCATTAGGGGACAGTAACACAACAAGAGCTATATAAGGTTTATGACTACCTTGTATAAAATGACATAGTATTTGCATATAAACTGTGAGCATCCTTCTGTGTACTTTAAGCCATCTGAGATTATTTGTGATTCCTAATGCAATGGAAATGGTATGTAAATTAATGTTTTACTCTATTCTTCAGTAAATAATGACAAAGAAAAAGGTCTGTACATGTTTAGTACAGATGCAGATTTTTTTCCCCTGAATATTCTTGACTGGTGGTTGGCGGAACCCATGAGTAAGAAGAACTGATTATTTTGTTATGGCTACTCAACCAGACTAGTATGCCATTATGCTAATTTTTCCTACCTTGTTTTTGATGGAAGTTCCACCAACTACCATCTATTTTTTTCAAGATTCTATTATCTCTCTTGCTATCACTGAATCCAGCTGTGTAACAACATCTTGCAATATCGGCCCTCCCTACAGAGGACAGCTACCACTGAGTTTCTCATTGATGCTGCTGTTCATCTCCCTAGGATATTTTTATCACTTTAGTTAAATGGAGTATCCTTGGGACCCTCCTGCTGAATGATACAGGTGGTATATTTTCCAGTCCTAATTATGTATCTGTCTTAGCATACTTTCCCCTGTTTTTATTTTCTTGTGGTTCTTTGTTCATTGTAGGCACTTGGGTCCAAAGCTATTTCCATTTTTCTTTTGGTTCTTCATTCTACCACCAATTTTATAAGGTGTGGAATTTTTACATGACTTTCTAAGAGCTTGTAGGAGTCATCTTAGAGCATGTTAGCAACAGCTTTTGGTATCCTTATTAAATATTAAATCTTGTTTCATAGGAGAATGCTCATATATTAATAAACCCTACATTAACCATCTCCACATCCTGCCCTCATTTATCTAGTACTCTCAGAATCCAATCCCGTATATACTCTCCTGACTCTTGTTGGCATATATTAGTTATATACTGCAGCTCCTTCAAAGTTTAATATCTTTTCTCCCTTAGAAAATACAACACTTCTCTAGCCAGCTTCTATAGTAATGTGTCTCTAGTTCTTGGTCTGTTGACCAAGAAGTAAGGTGGATCTAGATCATGTAAGACAATGGCCTCTAATTTTTTATTTAAGCAAGAGGTCTAGCCACTAACAGGGATCAATGGGTCATATTTTCTCAAAGGGTTTGCAGATGAATGGATCACAAAACTATGGGAAATACACACAATGGAATTCTACTCTTCAGTAAAGAAGAATAAAAGAATGTCATTTGCAAGAAAATGGAAGGACCTGGAGAACATTATGTTAAGTGAGATTAGCCAGTCACAGAGAGTGAAGGGATGTATGTTTTCTTTAATATGCGCTAGCTAGGAAATAACTGGTATACCAGAGGGACTCTAGATAGGGGAGGGGGAACCTCAGTGGAACCAGGGAAATGGTCTAAGGGAAGGGGAGGGGAAAGATTGAGGTTCATTATTGGAAATACTTACATTGACGGCGTGTACATATGTGAAAACCCCAATATCAATCTCAGTCCTCTATATGGAAAGGGGGAGATAAGGAGGTGCGGGGACACATCAAGTGCTGTGTGCTTGTATGTCAATGTCAGCATGATTTACATTATGACATGAGATGATGATGCACCAATAAAAGCACATTAAACAAAAAAAGTTTTCGGAGATCTGAGACATCAGGGTTTTTGAGTGCAAAGACCAAGATGTGCCTATACTAAGTCTCAGGGTCTCACAATTTCCTAAATAAGCCTCTTACCTTTGCACAGCAGGCCAGCTAAGTATTGCCAATAGGCTACCACTAAGAAAGGGTGTGGATATGGGTTGGGTGACTTCTATGCTGGGGACAATGCTCAGAGAGGGACTCAGCTGTGCACAATCAGTCACTAATCCTCTCAACAGCTGGGGAAGAGTTTGTCCTTCCTGAATTATTCACTGCAAAATGTCCTACAGACTGGACTTATATCTGTGTCTCTCTTGCTTAGCTAAGCATTATATAAGAAAATAAAAGGACCAACTTTATAAGTTTGCTAAGAGGATTAGATAATACTAGCATATGGAACACAATTGTGAAAATGTTAGATTCCAATAAAACATACTAGTGTTTTCATAATACTATTGACTATGATATACTTCAGTAAAAACTGCACTGAAAGTGAGACTCAGTATTCCACATTACATCAAGTAATCTTCATTAAGTTGTCTTTAATAATTAAACTTGCTACCTAAAAGAGTCCAGAAATGAATAGAAACGACACCCAGAAAGATCAACTCCAAAAGTTTCCGTTATTCAACTTCTTGGTACCATCTTGCCATACAGGCTAGTAGACATTCACAGAATAGAATGGATTCATTTTTCTCTCAGTCTAGAACGGCCTTTTTTAGGTCATTTCCAAACTGTAGGTTATGAACAAGGATGCTTGTTCTGGGTTCTAGAAGAAGTGAGAAAGTTGAGAGAACATAGAAGACCTGACTCAAGAAAGAGATCAGTGTGGAGTGGTATGGCCTCTGGAGTAGACATTAGGGAGTCATGGAAGAAATAGTGATGGAAGCAAATCACAGATATCTTTGGAGTCAGATAAACCTGTTTGTGAATTCTGCATCATTTTCTTAGGTGTAGGAGTTATCTCAATTTCATACAAGCCTGTAAACCAATGGTTTTCTGGGGATTGTCAAAGGGGCATGATAATCGTGCCAAATTTATAGTTTTGTTGTAAGAACTAAATAAGACAAAACATTTAAAGTGCTCAGCCTAAAACATACATGGCACATGGTGAATAAAAATATGTATTGGTTATTAGAGGGTAGACTTGGGCAAGCAATGGTGATATGATTAGTAACTAAGCACATAGCTGACAACTAATGTACTTTTACCCTTAAGGAACTTACCTCAAGGAGTGCTTAAAACAGTCTCTAGACTGATCTTGATAAAAGTACAGTCAAAATCTCTTCCTGCAACCTAGAAAAAAGCAAACTGGTACATTTTCTGATGCTTCAGTGGTTTGCCTTTTCACCAGTCCTTTCCAGCACCTATGCTTCCTCTCTTGTCTGTCTCCTCCTCTCTTGTCTGTCTCCTTTAGGAAAAGGTTAAAGCCCTTTTCTCTTAATGACAGGCAATAGAAAGGGCATTGCATTTCTGCAGGATCTGGCTAAGATTTGTTGACACTGAGCTGAAATTGGATAATCCATTCATTATTTATAGACCTGTTCACATAATGGAATATGTTTCTTTTTCTTTTCCTTTTTTAATATCAACCACACAATAAAAATGTTTAATTAATGGCATGTTCAAGACTTAAGCAAAGATTTACTTGTTTTATGGGTTTTGCAAATTCTTTCAGCCACTTCCTCCCAGATGCTGACAAGCCTGTTTGTTTATATTCATTGGCTGTCTTCTAGAAAGCAGCCATGTGTGAGGATTATTTTTGAAGTAGCTCAGCAATCTCTGCGGTAGGGGCTGTATGTCTTCAGCCTTTCACCCACTACATATAGACCTTTATAAGAGCACCTCCAGGTTCTTAAACGAGATATTAAATTAATATATAATATCTATATTATATATTGCTGGAATATATAATGGAATTCTCTATTGCATGGAAACTATTTACTATTTGCATGTACATAGTCAAAATCTATTTGTTGTTGTTGTGTTGTTATTACTATTGTTGTTGTTGTTTGCTCCTGGGGATTGAACCCAGGGGCATTCTAACTCTGAAGTACATCCCCAGCCCTTATTATTTTATTTTTTATTTTGAAACAGGGTCTTGCTAAGTTCCTCCGGGTCTTGCAAAATTCGTGAGATTGGCTTCAAACCTTTGACCCTCCTGTCTCAACTTCCTAAATACTGGGATTACAAACATGATGCCCGGCATCAAAACCGTTTTTTAAAAAACATCTTCCACAATACTTTCTTCTCACTTAAAAAAAAAAAAAAACACCTTTGATCTTGATTAAAAGCAAGACCTACCATTAATGTTAAATATCTCTGTTCACAAAATTAATGTTTTATGTTTATCAAGTAGCTCCTATTATTTCAAAAAATAGGGACCCACACATATGTAGGTGAGAAAACTAAAGCCAGTTAGTTATCACCATGGGATTCCCAAAAGTATGTACAGAAAAAGGAAGTGGTATGACATCATCAAAGAGAAAGGGTACCAGAGAGAATCATTTGCTTCTAGGTGTTGGTTCTTACTGAATTTAGGTTGGATGTTCTGATAGCTCCCTCTTTGTGCACTGACATTCTCTGAAACTGGTACTTTTCCAGCTCTGCATTCTAGCAACTAAGTTAACCTCACTTCTTAAGTGTATACCTAGCATAGCTGACACCAGGTCAGATCTCATTAATAATTGTGAAATAAAAAGATTAGTCTAAAAAGATAAGTCTAAAAAGATAAGTCTAAAAAGATTAGTCTAAAAAGATAAGTATAGTCTAAAAAGATAAGTATAGCTCTGGGTGGAAAGGAAGATATAAGTTGAAATTTCATTCTATTACAATTTGTATATGTATATATAAATAAACATATATATGCATACATATATACATATATATAATCATGCTAGTTTAAAAATTAAAAGTAGTATAGTATTAAAAAGAAGAACAATGATTAGCTATTTTAAGTATAGTATATATGTCTCTGGGAAAATATATACCTACATATTGGTTTAAATATTAACATGACTTTTTTGTGTGTGAAGTGGTACTGGGGATTGAACCCACGGGCATTCTACCTCTGAGCTACACCCCCAGCCCAATTTTATTTTTTTATTTTTAAAACATGGTCTCACTAAGTTGCTGAGGCTGGCCTCAGTTCTGCATTCCTCCTGTTTCAGCTTCCCAAGAACTAGGATTACAAGCATGGGCCACCACACCCAGCTGACTTTTTTGTTTTTACATGTTACCTTCTTCAAGTTAACCAATTAGATGATAAAAATTGATATTTTCCAAATATTCTTGTCTGTAGATCATATAACCAGATTTGTGAATCTATTTCAATCTTTCTTCAATCATAGTTGAATGCATTTTATTAATTTTAATTTTAAAACTATCTTTAACATGAAACAACAGACATGCAACTAATAAGAAAAATGAACTTCAGGGTGAGTATGTCAGAGTCATAAAAATTGTGTTTTACAATAACTTCTAGAAACTGCCACAATTTCTATGTCTTTTTATTTGAGTCAATTTTGACAGCCTTTAAATGTTACTTCTGTTGAACACAGTCTAAACACAAATAAAAAAAAACCTTGTAGGTGGTATAACAGAATGGTAAAATTACATTAAATTCAAATTCTGTGCCTTGGTTTTTACAATCACTTTGTTGTTATTTCCAACCTACTTTTTAAATGTAGGAATTTGTAGTGCCATTGGGGTTAGAGATAAACTGTGCCTAACACAAGAGTAAACAAGCCTAATGAATTACAATTGTAGAAAAAATGCAGATTAGTATGGTTACCTTTCATGTAGAACATAATGTGTATTAAAGAAAAAGTACTAAAAGTATACTAATTTGGATCTTACACATTTATTTTTAAATATAGCAATAACTAGAGTGATTACTAAGCTTCAGACCAACAAAAGACTATTTTTCCATATAGGAAAATTTTACCACTGACATTATTTAAAATCATTGGCTTAAAGTGATAATAAAAGGTAGAATGACATTATTTGGTTTTATTATTATTATTATTATTTTGCCTTGATAGGGGTAGAACCCAAGACTTCCTGCATGCTAGGCAAGTATTTTACCACTAAGCTATATTTCAGCCTTAATTATTTTCTTAAATTTTTTCCAAGGTCAATGTGTTCTACCTCCATTATTGTCTTCACTGAGAAAGTCCATTCTACCACTCACCCCTAGGGCCAAGCCATGGCTCCTTTCCTTCTAGGGCTGCATCTGTCACCACTGGAGAACAATTCCATGTAAGCCTGCTTTTCTTGTATCATGAATACACCAGGAGAAATATGATTTACTTCTAAGCCATTCTGTGCATTTTCTGATAAGTTTGTCAAACCTAGTAACTATGGAGGAGGACTGTAGGCAATTTCAATGTTTGTAAGTAAGTGAAAGAAAAATGTGACTGAAAGAGACAGAAAGTGATGAAACTTAACAATAAATTAGAGAAACTGAACTGCCTCAGCTAATTCTCTCAGAAAGGAGTAAACAACTGCAGAGGCTTGATTCAGACTATTACCTTTAATGCATTAGGAGAAAGAGACAGAAAACCGAAAAGGACTAGGTAATTCATGTAAATTTCATACTTCACATTTTGGCACTGAACATATAGGTTCAGCGCTCTATCAGCTGTGTTGATTCAACATCTGAGCAATGGAGAGAGGTAGGTATGATGGGCTTCTTTTCACAGAAACTAATTGAATGAGAAATAAACAAGTACATTATTTTAAAAGAGAGTTTCAAAAGCATGTGTACAGAAAAAAGGCTTCTGCGAGAAGGGCAGCCACTAAGTGGGAAAAGGAGAGTTTGAGGCCTTGAGCTATGAATTTAATTCTTGTATCCAGTCACTCCTTTCAACAAAACATATTAATAATTTATTAATGTCAAGCATGGTCTTACATTATGCAAAACACAAGTGCAAACATGTCTATGAGCCCTGGTCTGCCCCACTGGTGAATCCAAACAGTCACGTGGTCACATTTACACATTATACCAAATGTCAATACTGTGTACTTGTGGCTGCATGATTTGCAGGCAGCTGGTTTTCCCAAGGATACATCCCCTCTTACTTTCCTCTCTAGACATCAGTGGGATAACATAGCCCAGGACAGATTATCTGCCATTATGAATCCTGGAGGATTAGGCAAGGATCAGATCCCACATTTTTTTTCCCCATGTAAAGGAGTCTGGACTACTCGGGCAACAGTAAAACACTGAAGAAGTTTATACCAGTGATGTGTTAGACAGACTTTCATTGTTTTTCGAACTTAACACTAGTGTAGTGAGTTGAATGATGACCTCCCCCCAAAAATATGTCCACATCAAATCCCTGGACTCTGTAAATATGCTCTTATTTGGAGGCTTTGAAGATATCTTTAAGTCAAGATTGTTAAATAAATTCCATCTCGAATTATCGGGACGAACTCCAAATATAATGAAAATTATTGTTTTAAGAGATAGACAAGGGTGCAGATATTTAGTTATAAGACAAAAAAGTTCTTAGGATGTAATGTATAGAATAATGACTGTAGTCAATAATGCTGTGGTTTATACTTCTAATTAGCTAAGACAGTAGATCATTAGTGTTCTCTCTACAAACAACATAATGGTTACTATGTAAAGTAATAGATGCTTTAATTAATTTATGGTAATCATTTTATAATGCATAGGCATATCAGATTATACCTTGGTATATAAAATGTATTTGTCATTACACCTGAGTAATGCTGGGTGAAAAAGACAGACGGGGGAACTTGATACGAAGACATAGCAGAGAGCCAGGGACCAAAGGAAATTCAAATCCAGGGGAAAGTAGTCTCCTGTAGAGCACCAGAGAGAGAGCAGCGAAACCAGCACTGTGCTTTTAGACTTCTTCTTCCAGTTTGTGAGCCAATAAATTTCCATTATTCTAAGCCACCAATGTGTGATAATGTGTCATGTCAGCCACAGTATATTAAAGCATGGATGACAACTGTGACACTGTATTGGAAACAGGGGTCTGACTTGAGAAGGGTTATCATGGAAGAAACAATAAGTATAGGTCATGTCTAGAACATAAAGCAAAATGTTAACTTTGGATAGTAGTGGGACTTGATACAACTTTTATTTTTCTCTTCATGTTTTTCAGTTTTTATCGAATGCTGTGCTTATATTACTATCTAATGCTAAAGCAAAAGAAAATAAGGCAGTGAGATAAAAAGAACTTGAAGTAGGTAAGTATAAGGGGTCATCCAGTGAGAGGGTTATTCCTTACTTATCCATCCATTTGTCTATTTGTTTTATTTATCCGACAAATATTTCCCAATGTCTCCCTATGTGCCAGGTGCTGATCTAGGTAGATCTATTATAGAACTTGCATATTCTATTGAACCAAGAAAAAGTAAATCTATGACTTATGGATCATACATTCAAGTAGAGGAAAGTCATAGATGATTGAACAGAGGCACAGCTAGTGTAACTTTTAAGAGATCACTCTGGATACCGAGTATAAGATAAAGGCAGGAATGAGAATCAGAAAGCCTAAACTGTCTTATTCAGGATCATGGTCTGGGCTAGTGTGTGAACTAGGAGGTTAAGGTGTCTTATGACTGATTTTAGTGGAGCTAAGGGGAATGAGATTAACTTTATGTTGTCAAAACATTTAGTCACTGTGAAGCTAAAAGTGTGTGTAGGGGGGTTATATTGGAGGGGCGTGTATGGAGGGGGTGATCTAGATATGAGACCTACTTCTCCTCTGGCCCATAGGGAAGTCAGGAAGCTAGGAATAGTGGAAGCAATCTTGTTCTGAATAGTGCAGTTCTCGCTTTGAATTCTAGTGATGCAATGTCATGGAACTCAACATGAAGAGCTCAGAGTGTTCCTGGGACAGGGAAGAGGACCTTATTGGATATGGGTGGTTTCTTTGGATATGGCCCTACTCTTTTTTTTTTTTTTTTTTTTTTTTTTTTGCGGTACTAGGGATTGAACTCAGGGGCATTCTACCTCCGAGCTACACCCCCAGTCCTATTTTTTATTCTTTATTTCAAAACTGGGTCTCACTAAGTTGCGGAGTGCCTCACTAGGTAGCTGAGGCTGGCCGCGAACCCGGATCCTCCGGTCTCAGCCTCCCAAATGCTGGGATTACAAGCGTGCGCCACCACGCCCGGCATGGCCCTACTCTTTATCACCATTCTGAAGATTACAACTAAGGCACATAATTGCCATAACTATTCCCATTTGATGACATTTATTTCATTTTAGAGTATATTGTAACAAATAAAGGTTAAGAGAAATTATTTCATATGTTTAGTTCTAAAGTCAAAGACTATCTCCAATTGTTCCCAGACAAAATGACCACTAGAGAATCACAGACAATATTTCTGTGGATAATTGTCAGGATATACTTGGGAAACAACCTTAATTACTGGAGATTTGTCCAGCCAACTAACAGAGTCACCAAGTCAACTAATGAAAATCAATTGCCCTCTTTCCTCAAATATAACAATGTAATTGAGAAGTATGCTGGTTCCATACAATCTTTTTTCCTGAAAAGACTTTTTAATTAGCTCAACTCCATTCCAAAAAAAAAAAGATTTGCCAATTGACTATAACTTATTTCAATTCTTATAAGAGTGTAAAAAAATGAAAAACATATGTAGAATGCTAGATAGTAAGACTGATCTTTTTGTTTTAATTGAGAAGTGAAGACAGAATGAACCAGTAAGAAAATTAATGTGAACGCCTAAAACAGCAAGGTCAGAATGTGGAGGTTAGATTTGAGTCGTAGGTGGCTTAAGATACCCCATGAGAGAAGAGTTTATCAATTAATTACAATATTCTTAATTTCTAGAAACCACTACTCCACTTTTCATGCAAGTTAATTTGCATATGCAAATATACCCATCCCAATTTATTTTAAACTATCTCAAATATCACCAATCACTTGAAGTCTTTCCAAATTCAAGCTCCATGAACACACAATTACAAGTTTTTCTAGAGTGATGGTTGCATTCTTGATCCAGGGACCTTAGATTGTTCCAAATTGAAAGAGAACTCCAATTATTCCACAAAGTCTTTATTTAGGATTACACATCTTAGTTCTCATGAACAAGCAATTAAAACAAAGTTATGTTTCTGAGAGAAAAGGAATATATATAATTAGCTGGCCTTTGCAAAGAAAGAAGTAAAGGAGCTAGCTATCCTGGAAAAGAGGCAAAAAACAACAAAGAGATTCTGCATCCACAGGAAGGAAGAAAGAACTTAAATATACACACATAGCCCAGATAAAGCAAGGAATAGAACAAGTTAAATATATACATGTGGCCCAGATACCTGGGGTAAAGGATTAGAATACAGTCCAACAGGCTGTATTCTGAAGAAGTGTGCTAAGGTATGAGGATGCCTATGTGAATCAAAGTTACAAGACATTGGGATTAATTTAAGGAAGAAAATGTGCAAACAATAACTTCTTCTTTTTGGAATTTTTGAATCAACCTGTCTCTCTCACCAATTAGAGTCAACATGAAAATTTTGTCATTAGCATAATTGACACCAACATATTTTAGTCTCTCTGAGGGTCTTGGGAGGCAGGGTGATATTCATATTATTCATATTCTCTTTCTCTCTTTCTCTCTCTCTCTCTCTCTCTCTCTCTCTCTCTCTCTCTCTCTCTAGTGTGTGGTACTAAGGCTTAAACCCAGGGGTGTTCTAAAATATATATATATATATATGTATATATATATATATGTATATTGTTTTGTTTTGTTTTGAAACACAGTCTTACTAAATTGCTGAGGTCCTCACTAAGTTGCTGAGACTGTCTTTGAACCTGCAGATCTTCCTGGTTCAGCCTCTCAAGTACTGGGATTACAGGCATGTGCCACCATGCCTGGCAAATGGAGGATCTTTGTAAGAGGAAAACACGATGACACTATTACAGCCTCCCTGCATTCTTCAGGTGATAACTGTGGGCCTTTCTCCATGTGCTTATGGCATTTCACTCCTCTTTTAACTTGATAGGCACTAAAGCCTCACACTTGAGAGTACACAGTATGTTCAACTTATTTTTGTATTAAACTAGAGAGCTAATATATTGCTGTGCACATAATAAGGACTCAGTTTATATCGCAAAATTGAAAGAGGAAAGGAGGAAGGGGAAAAGTGCTCCCACAGGACTATACCATGAGAGTGCCTTTTCCAAATTGCAGATATATGCAACCGCAAAGCTCGATTCAGGAACACCTGCATTCTATTTGGCCTTCAACCCTCAGCCAAGAAATCTCTTGTAAAATGTACCCGTTCCATTTCTATTTCTATTCACGATAGTTTGATAATCAAGCTATGATTACATATGTCTAGCATCAGTTCTATGACAGATGTGTGATCCATTCCAGTCATCTCATCTCTTTATGGGGATGTTTCTAAACTATTTCATTCTTCTTAATTACCTGGTCTCCAAGGGCTACACCTGTGAGGGGAAGCAATCCAACAATCTATAGAGTTTAAAGAGAGGTACCTTTCCCTGGGGTCTTCTCCCCAAATGTTAAGAAATGTAACTGATTATTTTAACAAGTCGAATTTCTTTCCCCTCAAGTCATGACCTGGTTATATCAGATAAATTCAAAGCCTCTGGGCAGGCACCTTAAGGCCTTTTCTTTTTTCCCCTCTCACAAGTTTTTGGCTGCTTGCCTTCAAACTGCAAGCTAGCAGAGTCCATCCTTTAAAAGCTTAATAACCCGAAAACCCACCAGGCACCTAGAATACCTCTGGTTTTCAGCCCTAGAGCTTGAAAATGGATGGAGTAAAAATCTAATGCACTTGACCTTGTTCCCTCCTACTTATAGCCCAGGTTTCCTATTACACCCACTCAAAGTTTCATCAAGGCCAGAAAGTGCAGGGACAAAGATACCCAGAATAGCTCCTGCACATCTCACAGGCAACTAGGCCCTACAGGTCAGAGGTCTTCAAAGTGCAGTTCATGCTAGAGTAGCAGCATCAGATTCACCATGTCCTGGCGATTTCTTAGAAATTATATTATTGGGTGCTGCCCTAGACCTCCTTAATTGGAAATTCTGGTGGTGAGCCCAGCAAGTTGTGTTTCAAAAGAGACTTCCAGGTGATTCTGAGGCTCCCTCAACTTTGAGAATACTTGCTTTGGATAATTGAACCAATGGTATTTGACTGTAAACCATGGAGTGATTTATAATACTAAAAAGCAAATAATGAACCTCAATCTGGATCCAGTAATTATAGGATTTGGTGACCTCAATTCAAGGGAGTAATACTCACCTTTAAGGTAGCCTTGGTAGCTGGCTCTGTGCATTTGGAAATACACAATGCTCTTTTCCCACATGGCACGTGGCCCAAGGAAGCTGAAGGAAATCAAAGGTTTCTGAATGTGAGCTAGTCAAACCTGGGGCTGGCAGACGATGGAGTTAACATCACAGAGCCATCATCCTTCTAGATTTGACTATCCCTATTCAAATGAAGCTACTTCAAGTTTCATTATATCAGAGTTTCCTTTTTACTGTTCCTCTTTATAATGGTGTTGATCCAAAACAAGGATTTATGAGGTACTATTTTGTGTAAGGTACACATAAAAAGTGGCTGTCTCAAAAAAAAAAAAAAGACTACAGCATCCTAATTTAAATACACACCACCAAAAACTTACCTGTTGTATGTCAATATATTTCAGGGAGGACTTATTTGAATGAACATCTGCAAATAGCACCCTTTCCTGCTACAAAAACTACACAGCGCTGGAATATATTTCTTCTCATAATACGGGATTCAGCATTTATTTGGAAAACTGTGCATCCATTTTAATTTTCTTTTATCCAAACGTTTAAGCTCAGAGGAACTCAGTCTTTCAGAAAAGTTTCAGGCTGTATGAAATATACTTTTTGTGGAGTATGTTTTATTTTATTTTAACAAATCAAAGTTTTCATGCAATCAAATTAACATAAAGTAGGAGTTAATTGAGTTAACATTTACAAGGAATGCGATAGGGCGGATAGGCACATGGTTTGGGGTTTATAGAGACATCTTCTGAGGGACTAAAGTTAGAGAAACCAGTATATAGTTCCACCTGCAAACACAGTGAAATTGAAGTCCAAGTTATATATTATAAATTAGAAAACTTGTGTTCTAATCACAAGAATAAAAATCTATATGGTAATTTATATACAAATATTATATTTATATTTTTAAATCCATGTATATATTATAAATAAGTATATATTTATAAATATACTCTATATAGAGTATATTTATATAGCAATGCATATTTCCTCTTCATAGTTTTACTTCACTAATAAATTAAACATATGATCCCATGCCAAGATCAATGGATTATTAGGATGCTCTAACAACAAAAACCTATGTCCTCATTATATAGGTATACTGAGGTAAAGAATGACTGTAACTGAAGTAAATAGTCCTTAAATCTTTGCCAGGTAACATTTCCCTTTGTGACTCATTACAGGCCATTCCCCCATCCTCCTATACCTCTCACTTGTTGAACTGGTTTTAAGGAGAGGAGATACAGTTGCCGCCTGCTAAAAGATGGGTGTGGGACACAAGATTTACTGTTTTACCACTAACTCACACCTAGCAAAGTTTCTTTGAGCATACCAGTGTACATGCCCACTTACTTATATTTGTACATGAGTAGGGGTTAGGAAATAGAGTTAATCTGAGATACAGAACTAATCTGTGGAATGTGATTCCAAACAAGAGATACAGGCTGCTGGAGAAAGCAGCTAGTAAAATTGCCTGGTCCACCAAGTGTTGAGTTGTGTTCACAGCATATGCACTTGGCTTTTTGTACTTCCCCCAGAGTATGAGGGAGGGAGGGGAGATTTAAATGGACCTTATCCTCTCCTAGTCAAACTTGAAGAACATTGACTTGCGATCTCTCCCCTGGTTTCTTCTCTCTAACTTCAGGGCTGATGTTCAGAATCATTCTTCCAAAGAGAACAGTCCCCAAGCACATTCAGTAGCCTTCTCTGTGAAGAATGTGTGGCATACCATTGCCAAGAGCATCCGGGACAGAGAGCCTCACAGTTAAACAAAGTGCTACCCCTGGGTTGGCCTGTGAAGCTGACATAGCAAGAGTCCAACCCTTCACTTGTGGACCACACCAAGGGAAGAAACAATTCGTAAATTCTCTGTGGAGACTACAGTGAAACAAGGAACTGGCTCTGCCGCTGCAGGATGCCATCCCAGCTGTCTTCCATTCACAATCTGGCTGGAGCAGACCAAGGAAAGCACAGGATGAGGCTGTACTCCGGCTCTATTATACATTCAAATTGCCTGTATTTAAAAACTCCTAAAAACTGTAACAGCTTAATTAAGCTGGTAACTTTATGGCATGCTTCTCTTCCCAGCCTAACTCCAAGCCCTCCCTCTCACTGAGAAGTCAGCATGACAATTCTGTCTCCAGGGATGGCTGCTGAAAGGAGGCGGGGCTCCAGGATGGGGACAAGAGAAAACAGATCTGGGCAGAAACTGAATTCCCCTTGTGGCAGATGGTCTACAAATCTCCAGTCTGCTGGAGCACATAAAACAAGGCTGTGGGGAAGGAGTCAGCATTAATCTGGGTGCCAGGAAGAGGAGGGTGAGTTTTTACATGGTAGAGCTTGCCTCTGGAGTCCTTCAACCCAAAAGCTCTGTTCCAAAGAAGAGAAATTCAGGATAAGACTTGCACGTTACCTAAAAGAAAAGAAGACCTTCTATCTTAGTCAGCATTCTGCCGCTATAATTGTAACACCTGACCCCACAATTTAGAGGAAGGAAGATTTATTTGCTCAATTTTCCTTGGAGATTTTGGGTTTGGTCCATGTGATATCAGGGTTTGCTGATCTCAGGGCATAGCTGCTGGAAACAGAGAGAGGGAGAGCACAAGACTTTGTTCCTCACATCATGGATGCTGGAAGCAAGAGAGAGCAGGCAAGCAAGGGGATTCCAAGACAAAAGCACCATTCCTAAGGACACATCCGCAGGGCAGGGACCCACCTTCTCTAGCCACACCCACCAGCCTAGGCTTCCACCAAGATAAATCCATTCCAATGGATTCCAGTGGAATGGATTTCTTCTATTGATGAGGTTACAACTCTCATGACTTAACTATATCAACCTTGAGCTTTTCAGGGGTCACGCCACATCTGACGCAAACACACTCTGACAGGAGAACGGTGTGACCCCATCCCATCTCTGCTTGCATGGCATCATTCTGACTTTTCATACCCATCTGATTGACAGCCACAGAGGAGCATTTTAGTGTCACTGAATGGACTCTATGCTTCACTAGAGGTGGCTGAGTTCTACTGAGTGGGGACTGTTCTCGTCACCTACTGTGTTACAGAAAGGGCTTGCTGGTCTTCAGCAGGTTCATTGCCAGAATATTCATTTCTCTTGGTAGCATTTGTGAAATGCTTTGAGGATATTTTGAGTCATTTGACTCATGTATGAATCACTCTGTGTGTGTGTGTGTGTGTAAATGTATGTGTTCCTGGGGATTGAACCCAGGAGTATTCTAGCTTGGAGCTAGCCTTCAGCCCTATTTTATTTTTTATTTTGAAACAAGGTTTCACTAAGTTGTGGAAGGCTTGGCTAAGTTGCTGAGGCTGGCCTCAAGCTTGAGATCCTCCTGTCTCAGCCTCCCAAGTACTGGGATTACAGGTGTGTGCCACCACCCCCAGCACAAATTATCTTTTTTTTTTTTTTTTTTTTTTTTTTTTTTTTTTTTTTTTTTTTTTTTTTTTTTTTTTT
>PVLC010018899.1:0-31414 GCA_004027655.1 Graphiurus murinus | reverse complement strand
GGTACTGGGGGTTGAACTCCGGGGCATTCTACCTCCGAGCTATACCCCAGCCCTATTTTTTATTCCTTATTTTGAAACCAGGTCTCACTAAGTTGCGGAGTGCCTCACTTAGGTAGCTGAGGCTGGCCGCGAACCCGGATCCTCTGGTCTCAGCCTCCCGAATGCTGGGATTACAAGCATGCGCCACCACGCCCGGCTTTTTCTGGTAGTTTTTTTAAAACTGGAGTACAACATTCAAATAATAGAATACATAATGCTAAAGGACAACAAATTGATGACATTTTTCAAAATGAACACATGCATGTAACAACCACCAAGACCAAGATGTAGAACATTATCAGCGTCCCAAAAACCTATGTTTCATCTTCATTTAGTCATTACCTCTGAAAGTGATTTATGTCACTGTAGATTTATTTTGCTTTGTACCTTATGCAAACAGAAATATAAATTATGTGTGTTCTTATGCCTGATTTATTTTCTCAGCACTATTGCTTCTGAGATCTGTCCATTTTGTTGCATGCAGATATGTGTGCTTGGTTCATTGCTGTATAGTATTCCATAGCCTGAAAATACTACAATTTATGCATTCAGTTGTTGATAGACATTTAGATTGTTTTTAGTTTGCGACTCCTTCCAATATTTCCACTGTAAACATCCTTATTGATGTCTTTGGAGATCATGCATGTCTGTTGGATATATGCTTTGTGTAATAGGCAGGATTCTATGATGGCTCCCAGTGAGCCTTGTCATTGTATTATTCCCTCCAATGATGTTGAAGTCGAAGCTCTGAATGGGTTGAGATATCGTTCTGCGATTATGTTACTTTTATGGGAAAAAAAATGAGTTTGAAAATGTAATTAAGGTCACGAATGAGTTGCCTTTAAAAGAGAAGGATTATTTGGAATGGACTAGACATAACCAGGGGAACACTGAGAAGGGCCTGAGTCCAAGCTGAGAGATGTGAAGTGTGAGAGAGTATTTGGAAGGGGCCACCTGCCAAGGCTGCCAAGCCACTGCAGGTGGCCTCTGGGAGTTGAGTGCCACCTTGGCTGACAGCCAGATAAATAATGGGGGCCTTAGTCCTCCAGCTGCAGGGAATGGACTTCAGCTGATAATTTAGAAGGGCCTGCAGGAGTGTCTTCTCCAGAGCCTCCAGAAAAAAAAAGAAAAGAAAAGAAAAAAAAAACACAACTAATACCCACTCTGTGTGCCCCTAGGCAGGAAAGCCGGTCACACTGTGCACTGATTTCTGACCTACAGGACTGGGAGCTGCTAAATGAATGCTGGAAAATAGAAACCAATGTCAATTTTGGTAGCTGATGTGGCAGCTGCCACTGCAGACACCTAAAAATAAGGGGAGAGATTTGGAAATAGGTAGTGGGCAAAGGTTGAAAGAATTTTGAGGTGCACAAAAGAAAGGCCTCAGTCACCTTAGGCTGGATAAGCAAAACTGCACCAACTGCTGGGATTGCAGGTGTGTGCCACCACGGCCCGCTTACTTTGGAACTTTCAGTTCCTTTCTGCCTTCCATTTGCTCCCATATGAAACCAGAATTGCTTGCAGTTGTTTCTCTGTCTGTCCCATCATTACACGTTGGAGCATTGGAGGAAGATAACTTGTCACTTTATTGTTGCTGGTCCACAATTGGAGAGGGATTGTACCCCAGGAATTGTACTGAGAATTGAATTCATGCCTGATTTAGATGAGCACTTGGAATTGAGCCGATGCTGTAATAGGTTGAGAAATTTGCAGAGTATGGGATGGGTACAATGTACTTTGTATTGGGACAGACTGGATCCCTGGGGTCCAGAGGGCAGGCTTTGGTAGGGAGAATTCTAAGATGACTCTTAAAAGCCCTTCTTGTGGAGTGAGAGAAGAGCCTGTAAATATGACAAGACATTCCTCCTATGATTATGTGACGTTGTATAGACTGCATATGTACTAAGATCCCAGATCTGTGCAAGTTCCAGTGAGGTTATACTGGGTGAGCCAGACCTAATCAAGTGAAGTATTAAGATTCCCTGGGTCCTTCTTGAGAGATTGGAAGTGTGGGGAGGAATATGGAGGGGTAGATGGGGCAAGGAACTGCACGAAGCCTCTGGGAGTAAAAGTGGAACTGAATTCCACCAAAACTTCAGCGAACTTAGAAATGTATTCCTCCTGACAGCCTCCAAAAGGAAAATACAGCCTGGCTGGCTGATGTCACAGACTGCTTTCACCCTGTGGAACACTGAGCAGAGACCTAGCAATGCCATGCAGGGGCCTTAGCACCTATCCAACTGTGCTAATACATGGATACTGTTTTAAGCCACTAAATTTGTGGCAATTTGTATGCAGAAATAGTAAACTAACACAGATGGAATTGCTGAGTCATACAAAATCTAAGTTCAACTTCAATAATGCTAGCAGTTTTCCAATTTATGCTCAGTCCCTCAGAGTTCCAGTTCACCTGTTCCTCTCCAGCTGTCCGTATTGGTAATCATGCTTGCTATCCTGGTAGATGTGTGCTGGTGTCTCATTGTGATTTTAATTTGCATATCCTTGGTGATTGAGTTGAGAAGACTTTTACTTGTACGTTGGTCAGTTGCGTATCCTGTTTTGTGAAGTACCTGTTGGAATATTGTGCTAGGGTTTAATTACATTTACTTTGTTCTTCTTGATTTTATTCTGCACATGAGATGATCATTCTGTGTGTTTATGTGTAGTAAGTGTTTTCCTTTATTAGTAGGTTTTGTGTCCTGTTTCATATCACTCCAAGATCATTACTATACGCTTACACATTACTTTCCAGAAGTGTTAGCTTCTGGAATTAATGTTTGTGTATGGTTGAAGTTAAAGGTCAACTTATTTTTTCCATGTGACTTGATATCCAATTAGTACAGTTTTTCTTCCTTACAGGATTGTCTGTCTCACATTAGTAGCTTTGTAGTGACACACACACATACGTGTGTATCTGTTCATGGGCATTGTGTTTGTTTTATTGGTATATTTAACTATGTTAATTTTATCTTTATTCCTGCATAACTATTCTTATACGAAAAAATCACACTATCTGAATTATAATGGCTTTATAATCTGCTTGCTATCTGGCTGTGAAATTCCTTCAAATTTCTTCTTTTGGGTGGTTTTAGCTGTCTCATCTTTGATATCTGTCCATATTTCAGAATCAGTTTGCCAATTTCCACTAATAAACCATCAGCTGGGATTTTTATTGGGGCTGCATTTAATCTGTAGATCATTTTCATGAAAATTCTGTCTTCAATTTAATTTTCATAATAATGTCTCCAAATATAAACACATGGTATCTGTGATTAATATGTATGTTCTTTAGTTTAGACTAATGTTTAGTTGAACTTAGTTTAGACTTCTGGATAAAAGTCCTGCTAATTTTTACTAGGTTCGTTTTTGGTGTTTGGTACTTTTTTCTTTTTGATGGCGGGTACTGGGGCTCGAACCCAGGGACATTCTACCTCCGAGCTATACCCCCAGCCTCATTTTATTCTTCATTTTAAAACAGGGTCTCATTAAGTTGCAGAGGTCCTCACTAGGTAGCTGAGGCTGGCCATGAACCTGCGATCCTCTTGTCTCAACCTTTCAAGTGCTGGGATTACAAGTGTGCATCACCATGTCTGGTTTGTGCTTTCTTATGCATTTAAAAGATTTTCCCAGCCGGGCATGGTGGTACACGCTTGTAATCCCAGCATTCGGGAGGCTGAGACTGGAGGATCCGGGTTCGTGGCCAGCCTCAGCTACTTAGTGAGGCACTCCACAACTTAGTGAGATCCTGTTTCAAAATAAAGAATAAAAAATAGGGCTGGGAGTATAGTTCAGAGGTCGAATGCCCCTGAGTTCAATCCCCAGTACTGAAAAAAAAAAAAGATTTTCCCTTTATAATTTTTTATGTTAGTGCATGGAAATACAATCTAATTATTTAATATTGACCTTATATCCAGTGATCATATTGCATACATTTAGTAATTCTGATGTTTGATATGGGTATTTTTACATTGTTATATAAACAATTTGTTGCATGTCATTTATATTTTAAAAGGGGAGAAACAGTTCATCAAAGACCCCAGAGGACGTGTGTCCATCTCAGTGACCACATCTGGGAAATAACCAATGCCAAACCTATCACCAGAGTAGGATTGAGGTTTTTATCACCTGTTTAGTCAACCATACCACAAGTTATATATCAGATACATAGCATGAGCTATGGTTTTGCTTTAACCAAATATATAAATATTGGGAAAATAAGGCTTTGATCTGAAGTGTGAAAATCAAGAGCTAGATGATGACAGATTGGTATTTGTGGAATAATCCTTCATGTAAATGTGCTAAAATTACAATTCCAAAGTTACATAACTTTGTGAGCAATAAGTAGTATTTTAATATGGGGAACTATTTGAAAGATGAAGTTTTTCTTTTTTTAGTTTTTTTTTTTTTTTTTTGGTACTGGGGATTGAACATAGGGCATTCTACAAATCTCTGAGCTACACCCCCATCCCTCTTTTAATTTTTTTTTTTGTGTGTGTGGTACTGGGGATTGAACCCAGGGGCATTCTACCTCCGAGCTACACCCCCAGCCCTATTTTTTATTCTTTATTTTGAAACCAAGTCTCACTAAGTTGCGGAGTGCCTCACTAGGTAGCTGAGGCTGGCCGTGAACCCGGATCCTCCAGTCTCAGCCTCCCAAATGCTGGGATTACAAGTGTGCGCCACCACACCCGGCTCTTAATTTTTGTTTTGAAACAGATACTCACTAAGTTTCTGGGAGCCTCAATAATTTTCTGAGGCTGTCCTTGAACCTGCAATACTCCAGTCTCAGCCTCCCAAGTACTGGGATTATAGGCATGTGCCACTGTGCCCAGCAGGATGAAGTTTTTTAATGAATTATTTGGGGTCACGGGTTGTAGCTCAGTGGTAGAGCACCTGCTTAGCATGTACAAAGCCCTGGTTTCAATCCTCAGCACTATAAAAAAAACGAATTTATTTATTTCAAAATACCATTTTACTGATTAAAAGCACAGGATTAACAAAGAAAAATTAATACATACGTATATAAAAATGTTAATCATAGTTTTGTATTGCTGGTAGGACTGCAATTGTGATTAAATTTTATTAAGTTTAACTGAATTATCTAAATGCTCTACTGCAAGGTTCGTCAAACTTGATACTATTGGCATTTGGGGCCAGACAATTCTGTATTGTTGGAGACTTTCTGTTCACTGAAGGAGTTCACCAGTATCTCTGACTCCTACATACTAGATGCCAGTAGCACCGACCCTTCCCCATTTATCACAGGCTGCAGACAATAATTTCCGTGCGTGGGGAAATGCCCTCAGTTGAGATATTAGTTAGCTTTTTATCACTATGATCAAAATACCTTACAAGAACACCTAGTGGAGGAAAGGTTTATTTGGCAAATGGTTTCAGAGGTTCAGTCCATGACAGAAACGTCGTGGTGGTAGGATGTGGTGGAGTAAAATTGCTCAGTTCATGGCCCAGAGACCTGCCTCCTCCAGCCATGCCTCACCTGCCTACAGTTACCATGCAGAAGATCCATCCAAATTACTCATCCAATGAATTTCTCCACTTATGAGGTTAGAGCTCTCATGATTCAATTATTTCAACTCTGATCATTGCGACATTGCAAGCACATTTGACTTTCAGGGGGAACATTCCATATCCAAAGCATAACAATTGACAACAACTGCACTAGAGTGGATGAAACTTTAATATACATAGAAAATTAGGCAAATGGAAAAATAAAGAGATGCAGATATAAATCAGTAGATGTAGTACATCTTGTGGGTTTCTTAGGTATAATGAAACCACTTTCCTATGCAACTTAAAGTTTTTAAAAAATATCTTCTAAAAGTAAGTTTATACAGGCACAGTCCTTCGTGCATTTTTTTTTTTTTTTTGGTACTGGGGATTGAACTCAGAGGCATTCTACCTCCGAGCTATACCCACAGCCCTGTTTTTTATTCTTTATTTTGAAACAGGGTCTCACTAAGTTGTGGAGTGCCTCAGTAGGTAGCTGAGGCTGGCCTCGAACCCGGATCCTCTGGTCTCAGCCTCCCAAATGCTGGGATTACAAGCGTGCGCCACCACGCCCGGCTCCTTCGTGCATTTTAAAATAAAAACGGGGGAGTTGTGGAAGCCCAGCTGGACCCTTTCCCTCCTGGCAATTGCTATCTGCATATATGAGTAATTATACTGATTATTCTGCTATGGCTACTTTGGCGTCTCGAAATCTGGTGATGGCTCCTAGGATGCATAGATGAAAGACCCTCCTACTTCTTAGGAAGTAAATATATGACTCTAAAGGTTTATGGTTTTATGACTCTAGAAAGTTTTCTTGACCAGACTATGTTAAGAATGTGGGCTATACGTGGAAAACAAAGAAGTGGTGCTAATTGTGTTCTAACAATGATTGATATGTCGTAAATGTATACGTAACCCTGTTGTACTCAAGAAATGTATAAAAACATCCGTGCTGAGTAATAAAAACTAAAATAAATAAATAAAAGTAAATTTATTTCACAGGCACCCCAGGAATCTATTAGAAGTTGAAGGGTTTTTTTTTTCTTTTCTTTCTTTTTTTTTTTTAAGTGGTACTAGTGATCAAACCTAGGGACATGCATGTTTGAGCTACACGCCAGCCCTTTTTTATTTTGAAACAGGGTCTTGTTAGGTTGCTGAGAGTCTTGCTACATCGCTGAGGCTGTCCTTGAACCTGCGATCCTCTAGTCTCAGCCTCCCAAGTACTGGGATTCCAGGTGTGCATCACTGCACTCGGCTAGATTTTTTAAAATAAATGACACTATATAGATCTTTCACCCATTTGTAATCAGATGACTTAGGTGGTTTTTGTTTTGTCAAGTGCTTTGAGTTCCTTATATATCCAGGAAGTTAATTCCTTGTTTAACGAATAGTTTTCAAACATCTTTCCCACTCTGCAATTTGTCTCTTAACTCTGTTGATTAGTTCCTTTTCTGTGAAGCTTTTTAGTTTGATTCAATCCCATTGGTCTAATTTTTCTTCTATTGTCTGAGGTTTGGGGTCATATACAACAATACTTACTCAGACAATATTCTAAAGCATTCCCCCGATGTTTTATCCTAGTAGTTTCATATTTTCAGGTCTAACATTTAAATCTCTAATTCATTCTGAATTTATTTCTTTTTCTTTTTTTCGGTACTGGGGATTGAACTCAGGGGCGTTCTACCTCCGAGCTACACCCCCAGCCCTATTTTTTATTCTTTATTTTGAAACCGGGTCTCACTAACTTGTGGAGTGCCTCACTAGGTAGCTGAGCCTGGCCTCGAACCCGGATCCTCCGGTCTCAGCCTCCCGAATGCTGGGATTACAAGCGTGCGCTACCACGCCCGGCTGTGAATTGATTTCTCATATGGGGAATTGAGGATCTAGTTTGATTCCTCTGCATGTAAATACGATTTTTTCTAGCACTATTTGATGAAGAGGCTATGTTTTCTCCAAATGTATGTTTTTGGCACCTTGTCAAGGGTCAGCTGGCTGTAACTGTGTGGATTTTTTTCTCTATCTTCTATTCCATTTGTCCAAATCTGTTTTTGTGCCAATACCATGCTGTTTTTGTTACAATAGCTCTGTAGTATAATTTGAAATCAGAATAATGCTTCCAGCATTATTCTTATTGCTTAGAATTGCCTTGGCTATTCTGGGTCTTTTGTTCTTCCATATGAATTTTAGGACTGTTTTTCTCCTGGTCTGTGAAGAATGTGAGACCCTACTTTCAACTATTTTGGGCACATAGCAAGGAGTTGAATTTCTTACCATATGCTAATTCTATATTTAATTTTTTGAGGAGCCATAAAACTGTTTTCAACAACTGCACCATTTCACATTCCCACCAGCAAACCATAGGGCTCCAATTTCTCTACATCCTCACCAATATGTTCTTGACACCTTTGTTGAGAATCATTTGACTGTAAACACATGGATTTATTTCTGGCTCCTCTGTTGCATTGGTTTTCATGTCAGTACCATGCTGTTTTGGTTAATATAACTTAGTGGCATATTTTGGAGTCAGGTTGTATGATACCTTCAGTTTTGGTGTTTTTGTTGAGGATTTGTTTGGTCATTTGTAGTCTTATTTTGGTACCATATGAATTTGGGGGTTTCTTTCTATCTATGTTAAGAATATCATTGGGCCAGGCGTGGTGGTGCGCACTTGTAATCCCAGTACTTGGGAGGCTGAGACAGGAGGATCCGGGTTCGCAGCCAGCCTCAGCTACTTAGCGAGGCCCTCCGAAACTTAGTGAGACCCTGTTTCAAAATAAAGAATAAAAATAGTGCTGGGGTGTAGCTCAGAGGTAGAATGCCTCTGGGTTCAATCCCCAGTACCACACACAAAAAAAGAATATCATTGGTATTTTGATAGGAATTACATATTTATTTTAAAAAACCGTGAAAATGTTTAATAGGTATATGAAAAATGCCTAGTATCACTAATCATCAGGGAAATGCAAATTAAAACCACAATGAGGTAACACCTCACTCCAGTTAGAATGGGTACCATCAAAAAGACAAAAAGTAAGCTGGGTATGGTGGCACATGCCTGTAATCCCAGTACTGAGACAGAAGGATCACAGGTTTGAGGACAGCCTCAGCAACCTAGTGAGACTCTTAGCAAACTAGTAAGACCCTGTTTCAAAACAAAAACTAAAAAGGGCTGAGGAGGTAGCTCAGAGTTAGAATACCCCTGGGTTCAATCCCCAGTACCACACACACAGAGAAAAAAGACAAAAAATAAATGCAGGGAAAGAGGAACTCTTATACACTGTTGATGGGAATGTAAATTTGTACTGCCATTATGGAAAACAGTATGAAGTTCCCTCAAAATTCTCAAAATAAAAATACCATTTAATCTATCAATCCCACTACTGAGTATTTATTCAAAGAAAAAGGAAATCAGTATGTCAAATGTGCATTGCCATGTTTATTGCAGCACTATTCACAATACCAAATATATGAAATCAACCTAAGTGTCCATCAGCAGATAAATTGATAAAGAAAATGTATGGGTTGGGACTGGTATATAGACATACACACGCATGTAGACCCACAGAATGGAATATTATGCAGCCATAAAAAATGAAATCTAGTCATTGGTGGCAATGTGGATGAGCCTGGAGAACATTATATTAAGTGACATAAGAAATAAATCAGGCATAGAAAGGGATATACTGTGCTTGCTCAATCATGTGGAAGCCTCATCTGAATTCTAACTTTACAAAATCTGCGAGAATAATAAAATGGACATCATTCCCTGATACTCAGTTATGAAGCCATAGATACATATTCTCCTCGTTTATTTTTCATTATCAGGATTCTTTTTATTCAGTTCATGTTCCATCCTTTATAAATTGTATTTTATATTTCATTCCATTCTTATCTGGCATTCTAACATTTACAGTGCATATTTCCCAGTCCATTGACTTCAGTCCATTGTAAATTCTTCCATTTAATATTCTTTCTGATTTTGATTTCCTTCTATTGTCTAAATCCTTTTTGTTTTCCTTGATATTTTATTTGACACTACACTCTTATTTCACTCCTTTACTCATATAACATTTTATTCCATATGGCAGTCATATTTTCAACTTCATTTGGTTTTCTCACTCTCTGCTCCATTGGAAATACAACACGTTGGATATTCCATGCCATATCCTGTGGAAGTCTGGAGTTCAGGCCCCCTTTCATTCCAGGCTGGGCTTCATTCCATTTCAAATTCCTTTTCCATTCCACATTATTTAACACTTCAAATACCATTCTATTTTATTTTGAGCTGTATTTCAATCCAGTTGTTTGTCCATTCTCTTAAATATCCAAGTGCATTCTTCTAAATTTGTTAAACGGCAATTTGAGGAATGATTTGCTGATATTTTTATTAGAGTTACAAATGTGCATAGGCTGTACTAAGAATTTCTGTCAGGGAATTCATCCACAACAAGGACGATTTTGTGGATCTTAAGAATTTTTTGGTGAAAAGGATGTGTCTCGTGTTGATGTGAAAAATTGGAAAACTTTTGGTCGATCTAGGAATTTTTTAAAATACAAACGTCCCCCTTAAAAGAATTTAACTAAAAAGTGATGTTGTAGAAATTTAATCGTTGATGTCATCTGCACCTAAAAAAAGTAGTTTATAGTTCAGTGAGTGACCTTGATATAGTTGTGTAAGTACATCATGTGCCTTAGGATGTCCCCCAACCTGAGAGGGAGGGAGGGCGAGGGAGCGGGGTGGAAATTGGGGAAGGGGTCAAATGAGAAATGTGTGTGCATATGTCATTATCAATTTGTACCTAACAAAGATGTATGCTCACAATGCACGAATCATTACAATTTTTAAAAAAGTAGTTTACAAAACATGCATGCATAAAATTTGCATAAAACTATGAAATATGTATGAATGGCTATTCTACCAAGATATAACTAAACATTTCCAGTATTTGCCTGTGGGTGTGTGAGAATTTAGTTGCTAATTTCTTATATTTGTTTTTCTGTTTTGAGTACCGAAAAAGACAACCGTTTTATAATAACGACTAAAAATGTGTCCAAATATGATACTGCAAGTTTGGGCATCACAGCCTAACAGAAATTAGAGACTAGTCCAGACACTAATGTATATCATCAGTGGATTACTATGCAGCCCATAAAAATGGTGACAGTAGCACCCTTAAGATCCTTGGCAACTCCAGCCCGTGCCTCAGGGGTAAAAGGCTGGGAGAAGCATCCTACTGAAAAATCCTAAATCACTGTCTGAGGTGTCACAGAACCTGAGGGAAACGGAACCCTGGGTGCTGAACATCCCGAACAGAGACAGAAATGTGGACCCCATCCCTATCGCCATCAGACATCTCACCAACCTTAAAACCCCAAAGACCGCACGCAGGATCATCCAGATGCCGGGAGTTCCCGGACAGTCCCCCCTATTGAGACATTCGCCGGACCTTGGAAATAGTAGTATATGGTCGTTTTTAGTCTGTCGGGCAGAGTAGTATATGGTCGTTTTTTGCCGGTTTTTTTTTTTTTTTTTTTTTTGGTTTCGTTACGTTGGGTACTGGGAATTAAACGCATTAAACGCAGGGGTGGTCTACTTCCGAGCTACAGCCCCCAGCCCTTTTATTTTTTCATTTGGAAACAGGGTCTCTCTAAATCGCTGGGACCGGCCTCAACCTGTGATCCTCAGATCTTAGTCTCCCAAGTACTGGGATCACAGGCGGACGCCATTACGCCGAGATAAGCGTGGTACATTTTTCAAGGGATCGCTTGTGATTGAGACACCAGTGGCGTGGAGAAACTGATTCGGGGTGTCTCCAATGGTTCAGAGACTCTCCAGTTCTCTCCCCTGAAACACACACTCTTTGGGCTGGGTTTGAGACTAGAGAAATCCAGACTATTAGCTTGGTAAGGCAGAACAGACGGCGTGGGACGCCCTCCATTTCAGGACTGAAAGGGAAGGGGGGTGGGGCAATAACCGCCTGACGTCAGACATATCCGGTAACGACCGCCAAAATCCAGCTCAGGGAAGATGGACGGCGTCACGTGACACCCGCCCCGCCAATCAGAGGCGGAGATTCAGCCGCCTCCACTCCTCCCCCTCCCTTCGAGCTCGAGCCCTGAGGCGCGAGCCACGCCATTCGAGCTCTGAGCGCTTTCTATCTCTGAGCTAGAGCCCGGCATCATGGCCGCGCAGGCAGATCAGGAGAAGGAGCAGAAGCAGCAACAGAGCCAGGGGCAGGAAGGGCAGCAAAATGAGGCCGCCCTAGCCCCTGGTAATGCCAGTGGGGCCGGCAGTAATGCCGCCGCCAGTAATGCCGCCGCCAACGGCACAGCCTCGAGCGATGCAGCTGGGTCCAGCGGCACTGAGCGAAGCGAAGCGGCAGGTTCCGCCACCTCCGCGGTCCTGTCCACCGCCAGCGCAGAATCGGCGCCGACCTCTGGGTCCGATGTGCCAGCCAAACGGCGTGCCAACCGCCAGAGCCGCCGTGGTCCCCGCGCAGATCTTCGACGTGCGGGATCCTCCGAAGAGCAAACCGGGGCCCAGATCAGCAGCCCCAGGAGCAGCCGTCGTAGAAAGTTGCCCAGCCGCCGCCAGGCTGGCCAGCCTGCAACGCCTCCAGGGCGCCACCCGCTTCCTGGGGCTTCCGAGACCCAGCCGCCGCCATCTTCTCCGAGATCTCAGCCGAGCCACCGCCGTCGACACCGCCGCGGTGGATCCCAGGCTTCCGTGTGGGCTCCTGCTTCCCATCCCGGCCCAGCCTTCCGTGGTCAAGCCGTCAGGTCAGGCCCTGCTCCCCAGCTCCTTGCATCTGCGCCGGGTTCTAATCTCTGCAGCCGAGCCACCCAGCCAGGCTCTGGTAAGCGAGGCCGAGCCACCCGGTCGTGCCCTGATCTCAGCAGCCGTGCCACTCCACCGGGTCCTGTCCTCCGCAGCAGTGTATCCAGGTCTGGCCCTGTTCTCCGACGCCATGCACCTGCATCTGATCTCCGCAGCCGCACCACCCCGCCGGGCGCCATTTTCCGCAGCGGTGCATCCCGCCAAGGCCGTGCTCTCCAGCGTCCTGATCGTCGCAGGTGCGCCACCCCGCAGCGCTCCGTTCTCCGCAGCAGTGCTTCCGGGTCTGGTCCTGATCGCGGTCGCCGCCGCCGCCGTCGCGGTGCCACCCAGTCAGCTCCGAATCTCCGCCAGAGTGCGTCCCAGCCCGGCGCTGATGTTGGTCGCCGCGCCTCCAGCCCAGATATCTGCAGCCCCGCCACCCAGCAGGGCCCTGTTCTCCGCAGCAGTGTGTCTAGGCCTGGCCCCCAGGTCCGACGCTGTGCGCCAGGTCCTGTTCTCCGCAGCAGTGGGTCCAGGTCTGGCCCTGATCGTCGCCGCCGCGCCAACCCGCCAGGCCCTGTTCTCCGCAGCAGTAGGTCCAGGTCCGGCCCTGATCTCCGACGCCGCGCCAACCCGCCAGGCCCTGTTCTCCGCAGCAGTGGGTCCAGGTCCAGCCCTGATCTCCGACGCCGTGCCACACAGTCGGGGCCTGTTCTCCGCAGCAGTGGGTCCAGGTCCAGCCCTGATCTCCGACGCCGTGCCACACAGTCGGGGCCTGTTCTCCGCAGCAGTGGGTCCAGGTCCAGCCCTGATCTCCGACGCCGTGCCACACAGTCGGGGCCTGTTCTCCGCAGCAGTGGGTCCAGGCCTGGCCCTGATCTCCGACGCCGTGCCACACAGTCCGGGCCTGTTCTCCGCAGCAGTGGGTCCAGGCCTGGCCCTGATCGCCGCCGCCGCGCCACTCCGCCGGGGCCTGTTCTCCGCAGCAGTGGGTCCAGGCCTGGCCCCGATCGCCGCCGCCGCACCACCCCGCCGGGGCCTGTTGTCCGCAGCAGTGGGTCCAGGCCTGGCCCCGATCGCCGCCGCCGCCCCACCCCGCCAGGCCCTGTTCGTGCCAGCAGTGGAGCTAGGTCTGGCTCCGATCGCCGTGGCCGCCCCACCCCGCCAGGCCCTGTTCGCAGCAGAGGGTCTGGGCCGGGCTCTGATCGCCGCGGCCGCCCCACCCAGCGAGGCCCCAATCCCCGCAGTGGCGCATCTGGGTCTGGCCCTGCTTTCCGACGTCGTGTGTCCTCACCAAGCTATGATCGCCGCAGCCGGGTCACCCAGCCAGGCCCGGTTCCCCGCAGGCGCGCCACTCCTACTAGCCGTACCCAGGCGCCAGCCTTTGTTTCCCGGCGCCCTTCCACTCAGAATAGGTCGGCCCTTGGCCGTGGCTCTCTGCCTGAGCAAGCCGGCAGGAGCCCTCCTTCCTCTCCAGTCGAGTTAGAAAAGCTTGACTTTGGAAGCAGCTCCAGCTCTTCCGAGGTTGAGGTCCCAAGCCCGCCGGCTCCAGCGGTCTGGCATGCAGTCCGCATGCGTGCCTCCTCCCCCTCACCTCCAGGTAGATTCTTTCTTTTCCGCAGCCAGGCTAGGGAGAGCTATTCCTCCTCCTCCTCCCCGCCTAGGTCTCCTGACCTAAGCCCCTCCTCTTCCCCCGGTTCGGTTTCTGATCAGAGTTCCTCTTCCTTTTCTGAGTTTCGTGGCCTGAGCTCGATCTCTACTCCTAGCCCTGCTAGCCTTAGGCGTGCCTTGCTGCCTGAGCTCAACAATGTGACCTCCACCCCTATAAGAGGACGGGAGGAAGTGGGGGACCCACCTCATCCCCCTGCATTTCCCGACCTGGGACCCATTCCATGAGCCTCATCCGAGACCCACAGAAGGAATCAACACCCACCTACTGCATGAATAGGTTCCTCCATTCTGTGTGGTCTCCAAGAGTTCTAGCCATTAGCAAAAATCCTGAGCAGTTTCTGTAGCATCCACTCCCAGGGCCCCAGTTGCCTAGCACTTACCTGATATTGGCCTTTGATTCCATGCCTCCTTGTTCTTTAAAAGGGCCTGTCTTTGCCCCAGAGTTGAGAATTCTAAGTTGCTTTTATGTAATGAAATCTTTTAATAAAAATGTTAGCTTCTAAAAAATAAAAGAAAAAAAAAATAAAAATGTTGGCTTCATCTAAAAAATTTGGCGTTTTTTTGTGTACATGCCTAGTTCCCCCCCTCCCCGTTTTCCTTTGTTGTACTTGGGAGGGCTAAGGAAAGTTAACGGTATGCTAGCTGACACTTTGAAAGGGAGGAGGAATAAAATATGCCCTAGCAATTATTTATTCCTACTCTCAGAAATGGAGTTCTGCTAAGCAGGTTTCTGCTTAAGGCATAGTATACCCTTAGCATTGGTGACTTGCAACAGGGACAACAAAAAGAGGCAAACTTCAACCCAAGGCAGCTGGAAAAGGAGGAACGGCGATACCCAGGATTGGAAAAGTGTACATGGGGGGGATAGATAAACAGGGTGAGGGGCACAGATGAGAGTAGGGTGGCTGGGAGGAAGACTCGGGATCAGGAAAGAAGGAATAGCAGGGGTTAGGACCCTGAGGGCAGAAGCTCTCAGTTTCTACCAGAGGAAAATGTGTTGGGAACAGGGGCTCCTAAGATCTGGGGGGGGTGGGGGAGGTCTTCGAAGGGTCATTCAAAGCCAGGTATAGTGGCCCATGCTTGGAATCCCAGTACTTGGAAGCCTGAAATAGGAGGATCACAGGTTCAAGACTAGCCTCAGCAATTTAAAGAGACTCAGCAATCTAGCAAGACCCTGTTTAAAATTTTTGAAAAAAGAGTGAGTCAAGGTTAGTAACTGATGGGAAAATAGATACGTAATGAAAATAAATATTTTCACTAATTTCATTGGCAGGTAATCCCATTATAAAAAAGTTACTACTGAGTTTATGAGCAGGTATGTGAAGAGATATTCTGTGTGTGTGTGTGTGTGTGTGTGTGTGTGTGTGTGTGTGTGATAGACACATTTGGAAAGAAATGGACACACCATGTTATGAACAGGGTATACACTTGGTTTTAGGAATAACTGGTGCTATGGTCTTTGTGTGTGTGTGTGTCTGTGTGTGTGGTACTAGAGATAGAATCCAGGGGCATGCTACCACTGAGCTACAACTCCAGCCATTTTTATATTTATTTCATTTATTTATTTATTTTGTGGTACTAGGCATAGAACCCAGGGGCACTCTATCTCCGAACTACAACCCCAGCTCTTTTAATTTTATTATTATTATTATTATTATTATTATTATTATTATTATTATTTGTGTGATTTTGGTGATTGAACCCAGGAGCATTGTAACTGTGAGCTACACCCTGGCCCATTTTTTTTTAATTTCTTTTTTTGTTTTTTGTTTTTTTGGTGACACTAGAGATTGAACCCAGGGGCATTTTACCTCCGAGCTACACCCCCAGACCTATTTTTTTTTTCATTAGGGAGATTGAACCCAGGGGCATTTTACCTCTAAGCTACACCCCTGGTCCTATTTTTTTATTCTTTTTTATTTTTGGAACAGGGTCTCACTAGTTCCAGAGAGCCTCACTAAGTAGCTGAAGCTAGCTGGGAACCCGCATCCTCCAATCTCAGCCTCCCAAGTACTGGGATTACAAGTGTGTGCCACCACACCCGCCTCTATTTTTATTTTTATTTGGAAACAGGGTCTCGATAGGTTGTGAGAATCTCACTACTTACTGAGTCTGTCCTCAAGCCTCTCAAGCACCGGAATTACAATCATGCACCACCATGCCTGGCTTTTATTTTTTATTTTGAAACAGGGTCTCACTAGGTTGCTGAGAGTCTCGCTAAATTGCTGAGATTGGTCTGGAACTTGCCACCCTCCTGTCTCCTAAGTATTGGGATTACAAGTTTGTGCCACCATGCCTAGCTCCTTTTTAATTTTTTTTTTAATTATATTTTGTTCATTGTTGATGGTGCTGGGGATTGAATGCAGGGGCGTTCTATCTCTGAGCTATACCTCAGCCCTATTTTATTTTTTATTTGGAAACAAGATCTCACTAAGTTGCTGAGGCTCACTTAGAACCTGTGATCCTCCTGTTTCAACCTCCCAAGTACTAGGATTACAGACGAGTGCCCCCACACTTGGCTTTTTTTAATAGAATCTGGCTATATTAATAGACGTTGGCCTTGCTGGGCGTGGTGGTGCACGCTTGTAATCCCAGCATTCGGGAGGCTGAGACTGGAGGATCCAGGTTCGCGGCCAGCCTCAGCTACCTAGTGAGGCACTCCGCAACTTAGTGAGACCCTGTTTCAAAATAAAGAACAAAAAATAGGGCTGGGGGTGTAGCTCAGAGGTAGAGTGCCCCTGAGTTCAATCTCCAGTACAGCAAAAAAAAAAAAAAAAAAAAAAATAGACATTGGCCTCAAATCTGTGATCCTCCTGTCTCAGCCTCCCAAGTATTGGTATTACAGACATGTGCCACCAGGACCAGCTGTGATACTGTCTTAACTTCTATATTTACATTTTTCACTTGGCTCCTATAACTACTTTTTTGTAGTACTGGGAATTGAACCTAAGGATATTCTACCTCTGAGCTATACCTCCAGTCCTTTTAATATTTCATTTTTTGAAATAGGGTCTCACTAAATTAATGAGGCTGGCCTCAAACCTGAACCCTCCATACCCAGCATATAACTACTTTTGGAAAGAGATTCAGCTGTTTTTCCAAATTTTTATGGTGTGGAAACATGGTAGGGGAACATATCAAGGGACAAAGTGAAAAAATACATAAACCAAGCTGGTAAAAGAAACTCCCTTTCCCTCTCTTCATTTTTCTCTTCTCTGCTTTTCTCGTATGTGACAAGTATAGGCAGAGACCTTGGCCTTGTCCTGGACTTCACATTTTAGAAGGTACTACTTTTAAAGGCCCAGAGCTAAGGGTTCACAGTGACAAGGTGATGTGCTCACCAGGTTCTAACAACCCTGCCACTTTTGAAGAAAATGTTTCAGGTACACTCATTCTCCTCAGTTGCATCTAGGACCTGCAAGGTCCTATTCTGGGCGTCCTTCATAAGGAAAGGGGTCTGGGACTATTGTACACACACTCATAGACATCATCTTACTTGATCTTTTGGCAACATTGGACACAGTTGATCACTCCTGGCTCCTTGACAGACATCTTTCCTTAGTCTTTGGAGACTGCATTATTTGTGTTCACCTCACATTTTCCTGGACCTTTCTCACTTTCCACACCTTTAAATATTGAAATGCCTGGGCCTCCGTTTTAGGCCCTTTATCCCTACATATATTGACTGCCTAGAAAATCCCATTTTCAGGTCTTTAAATATTTTTAAGCTGGTTAATTTAAATATTGCATATTCCGGCCAGGCATGGTGATACACACCTATGATCCCAGTACTTGGGAGGCTGAGACAGGAGGCTTAAAGTTTCAAAGACAGTCTCAGCAACTTAGCAAGATTCTCAGCTACCTAGCAAGACCCTGTTTCAAAACAAAAATAAAAATGGCTGGGGGTGTAGCTCAGAGGTAGAATGCCCCTAGGCTCAATCCCCAGCACCCCCCTACACACACACACACACACACACACACACACACACACACACACATTATATACATTATATTAATTAATATGATAATATAGTATACAATCATTATATGTTAATTATTATACTATATATAATATCCACTCCCACCCATTCCTGTGTACTCCACTCATGTATATCCACTTGTAATTGATTTCACCACTTCAGATATCTAAGACATCTCAAACTTCAGTAATAAAAAAAATGTTGTTTAGTAGAAATATAATGCTAGACACACATAATTTATAATTTTCTAGTAGCCAAATCTTAAACTGCATTTTGCCAGATTTTATTAATTTTTTTTTTACTAGAGGCTGAATCCAGGGGCACTCTACCCCTGATCTACACCCCAGCCCTATTTAATTTTTTTATTTTGAGACATGGTCTCACTAAGGTGCTGAAGTCCTTGCTAAATTGCTGAGGCTGGCTTCAAATGTGCAATCCATCTGTCTCAGCCTCCCAAGTACTGGGATTACAGGTGTGCACCACTATGCCTGGCTGGCTGTTTTATTAATCTTAATAATTTATTTAACTCCACCTACCCCAAATATCATTTTAGCATATGATCACTATAAAAAGTATTAATGAGATATTTTATATTGTTCCTACTAAATATTCAAATTCTGGTGTGGGTTTTCTTCTTACTAAACGTTTCAGTTCCTACTGGCCATGTCTCAAGTGCTCAATAGCCACATGTATAGGGCATGTGTAGATAGCATAGATTGGTAGCTTCTCATTTCCTTCATCTCTCTTGTTCATTTCCTATTTAATTGTGATTCTGTGTCCAGCAGTTTCTCATAATCAGAGATTCCTGCCCTAGCAGGGAACCCTAGGTGGCAATTTTGGTAGTTTACCTGGGGTTATGCTGCTCCATTGATTTTAGTGCCTCATGAGCTGGGCTCCTTGCACTTGCCTGGTGTTAGCTGAGCACAGTGGTTCATGCCTGTGATCCCAGTACTTGGAAGGCTGAGACAGGAGGATCGCAGGATTGAGGCCAGCAACTTAACCAGACCCTCAGTGGCTGAGCAAGACCCTGTCTCAAAATACAAATAAAAAGGTCTAGGAGTATAGCTTGGAGGTAGAATACCCCCGTGTTCAGTCCCCAGTACAGTATTTCAGAGGCTGAGACGGGAGGATTATAGGTTTTAGGCTAGCCTCAGGGACTCAGCAAGACCCGCAGCAATTTAACAAGACCCTGTTTCCAAATAAAAATAAAATAGTGCTGGAGGTGTAGCTCAGAGGTAGAATGCCCTGGGTTCAATCCCCAGCACTAAAATAAATAAGTAAATAAATAAATTGAATTGAATTTAAAAAGGGCTGGGGGTGAGCCAGGAGTTGTGGTACCACGAAATAAAAAAAGAAAAAGGGCAAAACCCTCCCAGTTTCAGCTGCTTTTTCCAGTGAGTTGGCTGGTTTGTGGTTCTATTATACAGTTAGGTGGCTGCTAGGCCACTGCAGTCATCCCTTGGTATCCACAGGGGATTGAGTCCAGGAATCCCCCCCAGATACCCAAATCCATGGTTGCTCAAGTTCCGTATATATAGTGGGGTAGTAGCTGGGTCCAATAGCCCAAGCCTGTAATCCCAGGTACTTGAAAGTGTGAGGATGACCTGAGCCAGGAGTTTGGGGCCTCGTGGGCAACACAGCAGAACCCCTCGCAGAACATAAAAGAGGTGGGGTAGTGTTTGCATATAACCTAAATGCATCCTCCCGTATACTTTAAATCCTCTCTACATTACTATAATACCTAATTCAATGTGGAGTCTATGTAAATAGGTATTGTATTGCTTAGAGAATAATGACCAAAAAAGTCTGTATGTGTTCAGTACAGATGCAGGTATTTTTCCCCAAATAATTTTGACCTGCAATTGATTGTACCTGTAGGTGACAAACCCATGGATAAGGAATGCTTATCGTCGTACTTTTTTTTTCTTCCTCCACTGTCCAGATACTGTGTGGGTAATATGATTGTTGGTGACTTAATAAGAAAACTATAAAATATCTCAAGAATTTTTATAGTGATCACATGCTAAAATGTGCCCAATGTAATACAAATTTGCATGGGGCACTGGGGTAAGACGAGGGTTAGTTAAAAGCTGGCCGCATATCTGCCTTGCTGTGTGACCTTGAGTAAGTTGCATAACCTCTCTGATCTTTTTTTTTGGTACTGGGGATTGAACCCAGGGGCATTCTACCTCTGAACTACACCCTCAGTCCTATTTTTTTATTCTTTATTTTGAAACAGGGTCTCACTAAGTTGCGGAGGGCCTCACTAAGTAGACTAAGTATCTGAGGCTGGCTGCGAACCCAGATCTTCCAGTCTCAGCCTCCCAAGCATACGCCACCACACCCAGCTACCTCTCTGATCTTTAGTCATATAAATTTAGGAGGATAATAGTATCTACTTTACAATCACATTCTTGGTGATTTGTGTTTACACACTTGAATTTGGAGGTTTTAGGTGATATCTTTTAAACTTGGTTTGTTGAAAATACTATCCATGCTTTTGTAGTCTAGTTACTTTGCTTTTATGTGGGTGTTTGGAGAGATTAAAAACATTGTAGAGCCACTTCTGTCACCATCTTCCCAGAGTCTCTACTACCAAAGACCCTCACTTCTTGGAAAATACGCCACCTCAAGTGTTTTTCCAGTGTTTGATGATAACAATAGGGATAGTCAGGCCTTTCAGAGCTCTGGAAAGAACACAATGGGGTCCATTATCTGCACTAATGGGGTAAATGTAAAAAAGAATTGAATTCAGGAAAGAGAACAAAAGCCTACTTGGTGGCTATACCATTAAAAAGGTTTAGAACTGAGGAAAATTTTGAGAGCACGTATTTAAGAGCCCCGATATATCTCTTTCTCCTGAACATTTCTACGAATAATTGATAGCTCTGACAAGAAATAGACTCCTTGATTATTGTCAGTGTTGCAGTGCTGAGGATTGAACCCCAGGCCTCATGCACTCCCACCCCCAGAGAAAGAAAGAGACAATTTTTTTCACAGTACTGGGCATAGAACCCAGGGACGCTCCACGGCTGAGCTACAACCCCAGCCCTTTTTATATTTGTTTATTTTTATGGTACTGGAGATTGAACCTAAGGGTATTCTACACCCCCAGCACTGATTTTTTTTTTTTGCAGTACTAGGGATTGAACCCAGGGTGTTCTACCTCTGAACTATACCCCCAGCCCTATTTTATTTTTTATTTTGAAACAGGGTCTCACTGAGTTGCTGAGGCTGGCCACGAACCTGTGATCCTCCCGTCACAGCCTTCCCAAGTACTGATTACAGGCATGCACCACTATGCCCAGCTTGTTATTTATTTATTTATTTACTTATTTACTTATTTACTTATTTATTTATTTATTTATTTATTTATTTATTTATTTATTTATACTGGAGGTGTAATCCAGGGGCATTCTACCTACAAGCTACACCCCCAGCCATTTATTTATTTATTTAATTTGAAAACAGTGTCTCGCTAAGTTGCCGAGGGCCTCACTAAGTAGCTGAGGCTTGTCTCAAACCTGCAATCCTCCTTTCTCAGCCTCCCATGTACTGGGATTACATTTTTTTGTTGTTTTGAAACAGGATCTTACTGAGTTGCTGAGAATCTCGCTAAATTATTGAGGCTGTTTTCGCATCTGCCATCCTCCTCTCTCAGTCTCCCAAGTACTGGGATCACCAGTGTGCGCCACCACGCCTGATCAAAATAGACAGTTTCAATGCCGCACGTCTGACAACTTCCCAATGTTGGAGGACCTACATTTATTCTCATTTTACAGATGTGGAAAGTGAAGCCTCGGGGCAATTTGGTGATTTTCAAAATCTCATAGGTAGTAAAGGTTAACTCTAGAGTCAGAATTTCTGAGTTTGAATTCTGGTTTCCTTGCTGCCTCGCTGTGTGTTCCCTTGTTTGTCAGTTGGGCGCCGTAACAGCGCAGGCCTCCTAGTTTGTCGTAAGGACGAAAATGGCCCTTGCAGAGCCGGTCGACCCGGCGCACGCTTGTAATCCTAGTACTAGGGAGGCTGAGGCAGGAGGATCGCAGGTTCAAAGCCATCCTCAGCAATTTATGGCCCTCGGCAATTTAGTGAGACCCTGTTCTAAAATAATAAAAATAAAAATAGGTCTAGGAGTGGAGCTAGGAGGTAGAAAGCCTCTGGGTTCAATCCCCAATACTCCCCCCCCACCACACACACACAAAATGGCTGGCACCTAGTGCCAGCAGTTTCAGGCATATAGTGAATGCCTGTCTCTTTCTAATCAGAGTTATCAGGGTTATGATAACACACCTAGATATTCCTGACTGCAACCGCTAGGCTTTTAGCATTTTACTGGGCTTTCCCAAGCAACTATATTTTAAAATCAAATTGACTATTCCGAAAATGAAAAGAGAAATTCTGAGTGTACATACTTTAAAATACAAAGGCAAGCCGGGCGTGGTGGCGCACGCTTGTAATCCCAGCATTTGGGAGGCTGAGACTGGAGGATCCGGGTTCGCAGCCAGCTTCAGCGACTTAGTGAGGCCCTCCGCAACTTAGTGAGACCCGGTTTCAAAATAAAGAATAAAAAAAAATAGGGCTGGGGGTATAGCTCGGAGGTAGAATGCCTTTGAGTTCAATTCCCAGTACCACAAAAAGAAAAACAAAACAAAACAAACAAAAAACACCGAAGGCATGGCCAAATGCTGGGATTACAAGCGTGCACCACCATGCCCAGCTACCCAATCCCTTTTCTGTTTCTGCATTTCTATTTTTATTTTGAAACAGACTCTCACTACATTGCAGAGGGCTTCACTAAGTTGCTGAGGCTGGCCTCGAACCTGCAATCTTTCTGTCTCAGCCTACCAAGTACTAGAATTACAGGCATGCACCACCACCCTCAGCTTGTTTCCTGTTTGCCCCTCTGGCTTCCACATATGAAAGAAAATATCCGATCCTTGACTTTCTCCAACTGGTTATCTTTACTCAGCATTATACCCTCTAGTTCCATCCATTTTCCTGCAAGTGACATAATTTTGTTTTTCTTTATGGCTGAATAAAATCCCATTGTGTGTATACACCACACTCTTTATCTATTCATATGTTGATAGACACCAAGGTTGGTTCCATAGTTTGGCTATTGTGAATTGTGCTGCTATAAGCATGGATATGCATGTATCACTATAGTATTCTGACTTTAATTCTTTTGGAAATATATTGAGGATTTCTTTTAAAGAATGTATGTAGCACACTTGGGATTAACATTATTGACTTCAAGTTACCTTTTTACATTACATGGCACATAGATCTAACAGGTAGAAAGCATGGTCTGCTTGTATGTGTTAAATACTATTTTAATATTTATACATATACAATATTTAATGTGAAAAAACTGTAGGAAGTAGATGTTCATGTTGAACCTATTTTATACTCTGTGTGTGTGTGTGTGTGTGTGTGTGTGTGTGTGTATGTGTATTACTAGAGATTGAACTCAGGGGCATTCTGCCTCTGAGCTACACCTCAAGCCCTATTTTTTATTCTTTATTTTGAAACAGGGTCTCAGTAAGTTGTAGAGGGCCTCACTAAGTTATTGAGGCTGGCTGCGAACCTGCGATCTTCCTGTTTCAGCCTCCCAAGTACTAGGATTATAGACGTGTGCCACCACACCTGACTGAACCTATTTTATAGATGAGGATATTGAGTAGAGGTGACATAAGATATAACATGAAGGAAAGGCATATTGAGTTGTGGACTTTGTCGTGGTTCTTTTCAAGCATATAAACTTCCTTTGTCAAATAAAATGCACAACCCACTCCTGCACATAGTGCCGCTGTGTTACCAAACGTGAAGGTGATGGTTTGGAAACATTCATCTTCTACTCTTTATTTTGAGGAATGATGCTGTTTGTGTGCTATGTAAAATAGCACTATCAGCTCAAACTTCATATGGGAACTGAAAAAACACCAACCCAACCACATTCATTCAAAGCCATATGTGAACATGGAGGTTATAATTTTATAACAGGAGGTTATAATGTATGGTGCAGGAGAGGCCTCTTCCTGGGATTTCCTGTGCCCTATCTCTAGCTGGTGTTGTACCCTGCCCTCTAAGTGTTGTCCAATCCCCAGAAGTAGCTGTGTCCTGGGAAAAAAAAGATCTGAAAAGTCCACCCCAGAGCCCTGAAGCATTCACTGCAGGATGGAGTTTTACCTCAAGGTTGGGGTAAAACTATGGGGAAGAGCCAGAAAATGCTGGAAAAACTTTCAGCTCTCTTTTCCTGGAAGCTGCCAGCCAATTAGCTACTGCAGTGTACAGGGCTGGTTTAATGAACATGTGAGGTGCCAGGCGCGGTGGTTCACGCCTCTACTCCCAGTACTTGGGAGGCTGAGACAGGAGGATTGCATGTTAAGGCCAACCTCACTATTTTACCTAGACCTTCAGCAACATAGGGAGACCCTGTTTCAAAATAAAAAGGTCTGGGGGTGTAGCTCGGAGGTAGAATGTCCCTGGGTTCAATCCCCAGCACCAAAGGGAAAAAAAATCATAGTGAGCATGTGACTTATGCAGCTGTACAGTCCCAAACTTCTTGTAATGATGAATGAGTTTTGCACAAGTGAAGTTCTGAATGAATTTTGCCCAAGTGGTCCCACATTTTTGTTTTTCATTGGACTTCACAAATCATATGGTTGATCCTAATATTGTATTTATTAGACTTTTTAAAAATTTCCAGCCAGCAGAGCCCCAGGAAATGTAGCTGGTGGCCAGGAATAAATAAAGATGACAATAATGCAAGAGTAAGCTCAGTGTGATGCAAATTGCATGGGGCACTCAGGTCAGACAGGTTTAGGGTTAAAAACTGGTCTCATGTCTGCCTTGCTGTGTGACCTTGAGCAAGTCACATAACCTCTCTGATCTTTAGTCTCCAGTTATATAAATTAGGGATGATAATAGTATCTACATCATAATCATATTCTCAGCCAGGTGTGATAGTGTATGCCTATAATCCCAGTAGTTGGGCAGCTGAGATGAGACGATCACAGGTCTGAGGCCAGCCTCAGCAACGTAGTAAGACCCTCAGCAACTTAGCAAGAACCTGTTTCAAAATAAAAAGGTCTAGGGGGTGTAGCTCAGAGATAGAATGTCCCTGGGTTCAAACCCCAGTGCAAAATAATAATAATGATAATTAATAATAATAATAATAAGTTATAATCAGATTGTCTAAGAGAAACCTATCCTAGGTCTTACCCACCATCCCTCTCTATACCTTAGGGTCCTTCCTCTGTGTTCCCATAGTCTCTTGGTTTTTTTTTTTATTCTTTATTTTGAAACAGGGTCTCATTAAGTTGCAGAGGGCCTCACTAAGTAGCTGAGGCTGGCCGCGAATCCGGATCCTCCAGTCTCAGCCTCCCAAATGCTGGGATTACAAGACTGCGTGCGCCACCACACCCGGCGAGTCTCTTATTCTTAATCTTGCCAGAGTCTTCATTACACATTTTTTAAATTATATTTTTCAAATGATTTTAAATTATTTATTTTATTTTTTGTTTGTGTGGTACTAGATGTTGAACCCAGGGGCATTCTGCCTTTGAGCTACACCCCCAGCCCTTTTTATTTTTTCTTTTGAAACAGGGTCTTACTAAGTTGCTGAAGGTCTCCCTAAGTTGCTGAGGCTGGCCTTGAACCTATGATCCTCCTGTCTCAGCCTCCCAAGAACTGGGATTACAAGCATGCATCACCACACCCGGCTGGAAATTATACTTCTATATAACCATCTTCCCACTAAACTATGGAAAATGTGTTGAGTTAGATGAAACGTGGATTTTCTCTGTGCCCCCTGACCCCAGGGGTTCTGGGCTCTGGTATCCAGAAATAATTCTTTATTGAATCAATGGTGATAGTAGAAGGTATATGCTCAGGAAAAAATGATAAGTAGTTCACCAAATACTTGTGAGAAGTAATATATGAGAAATGTATGAGCTTAGGCTACTTCTCTACTTAAATTTCTTCACTCATAGAGGGCTGTGTCCTTCAACCTTTGCCTTTTTCAGAATCAACAACAACCAGTATATTCCTGATACCTTGACTTCTGTGACTCTCTCAGTCTCAGGTCTGGCTTCACAGGGGGCTGCATTCAACATGACCTGGGAGGCTTCTTAAACAGGCCTATGAGAAATATTTGTTGAATGGATGCCTTGTTAGACTAGGCATCCATTGTCAAAGGTCAGCTAATTACGTTATTTTTCTTTATAGGTTAAAGGTTTAGATAGGCTGAGTGTTGTGGCATATACCTCTGATCCCAGTACTTGGGAGGCTGACATAGGAGAATCACAGGTTCAAGGCCAACCTCTGAAACTGTAGGGAGACTTTCAACAATCCAGCATCACCCTGTTTCAAAACAATAAATAAATAAATAGGCCAGGTGTGGTGGCACACACTTGTAATCCCAGTACCTGGGAGGCTGACACAGGAGGATTGCAGGTTTGCAGCCAGCCTCATCTCCTTAGTGAGGCCCTCAGCAACTTAGTGAGACCCTGTTTCAAAATAAAGAATAAAAAGTAGTGCTGGGGTACATGTAGCTCAGAGGTAGAATGCCCCTGGGTTCAATCCTCAGAACCATAAAAAATAAAGATAAATTTTTAAAAACATATAAAGATAAATTTTTAAAAACAGGGCTAGGGTGTGGCATGGAGGTAGGGTACCCCTGATTGAGTTCAATCCCTAGTACCACCAAAAAAAAAAAAAAAAGGCGGCAGCTTACATAGCATTTGTTTTGTTGTTGGCCAAATCAAAGAGGTGAGCCAAGAAGGCAGTAGGACTGTGAAATTCAACTACACACATTCTCAGCCTCTCTTCCTCCCTCCTGCCCATTTTAATTTTTTTTGTCTTGAAACAGGTTTCAGGGAGTCTCCCTATATTTCCTTCCTTTCATTTTATGGATATTCTACTATTTATTGTTTATTCAAATATATGTCGATGGGTATTTGATTCATGTTCGGCTATTACCACAAATAAACCTTCTAATAATATTATATACAGATATTTGATAGATAAGGTTTCCTTCCTCTTCAGTAAATACTTAATAGTGAAATGGCTTGGTTGTGTGTGTGTGTGTGTGTGTGTGTGTGTGTGTGTGTGTGTGTGTGTTACTGAGGATTGAACCCAGGGGCACTCTACATCTGTGCTACACTCCCAGCATTTTGTATTTTTTTAAAATTTTGAAACAGGGTCACACTAAGTTATCATATACTGGCCTCAAACCTATGCTCCGCCTACCTCAGTCTCCCTAGTACTCTAATTACAATTGTGCACCACTGTGCCCAGCTTCAAAGAGTGGTTCTTAATTATGATGAAGTCTTATCTAAGTTTTTCTCTATTGGTCATACTTTTGGTATTGTATCTAATGAAACTTTGCCTTTTCTGAGGTCACAAAGATCTTCTATACTTCTACACATTTTATAGTTATAGGTTTACACTAAACTATCTATTTTGAGTTAATTTTATTGAGTTAATTATTGTATATGGTGTAAGGTAAGGATTAAAGTTTTTTGTGCATATGCAGAGCCAGTTGTTCAGGACCATTTGTTAAAGTCTGTTCTTTCTCCACTGAATTGCGTTTGAACCTTGGTGAAAATATATTGACTATAAACCTGTCAGTCTATTTCTGGACTTTTTATTGTGCTCTATTCTGTTTAACTTCAAGACAATATTATGCTGTCTTGATTACTGTAGCTATATGATGAGCCTTGAAGTTTGATAGCATAATTCCTCCAAATTTGTTCATTTTTCAAAATTGTTTCAGAAATTCAAAGTCTTTATATTTCTATATGAATATAAAGGATTTATATTGGAATTTTGATTAATTATAATAAATATTTAAATCAATTTGGGGAATACTGACATTTAACATTCCATATATATTTCTCTCATTTACTTAGGTCTCTAATGTCTTTCAGCACGATTTTATAATTTTCTTTTTTTTTTTTTTGTGGTACTGGGGATTGAACTCAGGGGCATTCTACCTCCGAGCTATACCCCAGCCCTATTTTTTTATTCTTTATTTTGAAACCGAGTCTCACTAAGTTGGGGAGTGCCTCACTAGGTAGCTGATGCTGGCCTCGAACCCGGATCCTTCGGTCTCAGCCTCCTGAATGCTGGGATTACAAGCATGCGCCACCACGCCCGGCTACGATTTTATAATTTTCAATGTAGAGATAAGTCCTAAATGTCTCCTGTTGTAAGTTTCTCTAAGCATATGCTATTTTTAAAAAAATTCTACTGCAATTTGATTTTTTTCATTTTTAAACTTTCTTTATTGGTTGGAGTGGTGGTGCACACTTATAATCCTAGTACTTGGGAAGCTGAAACAGGAGGATTGCAAGTTTGTGGCCAGCCTCAGCAACTTAGCGAGACTCTCAGCAACCTAACAAGACCCTGTTTCAAAACAAAACAACAACAAAAAAATGGTACTAGGTATTGAACCCAGGGGCATTCTACCTCTGAGCTACAACCCCAGCCCTATTTTTTATTTTTATTTTGAAACAGGGTCTCGCTAGGTTGATGAGAATCTCACTACTTGCTGAGACTGTCCTCGAACCTGTGATCCTTCTGTTTCAACTTCCCAAATTCTTGGGATTACAGGCATGTGCCACCATGCCTGGCTCAAAACAATTTTTTTTTTAAAAAAGGGCTAGGGGTGTAGCTCAGAAGTAAAATGCCTCTGGGTTCTATCCCTAGTATGTTGCTGAGGCTGTCCTCAATCTGGCAGTCCTCCTGTCTCTGCCTCCCAAGTACTGATATTACAGGTATGCACCACCATCCCCAGCTTTAAACAGTTTCTGATCTTAAGAGTAACTCATTCTTACTTTCACTTCCACCTATGAGATTTGCTGTTTTTGCAGAAGCCTTTAATAAATTGGAGGAAATTCTTTCTGATCTTTGTTTTCAAAGAGTTTTTCTGGGAAAGAATGTTGGATTTTGTCAAATAATATTTGTCTCTATATATTTCAGCGAATACATTATTTTTATATTTTAATCTGTTAATTTGATGAATTATATTGATTGATTTTCAAATGTTAAAATAGATTCAACTTCCTGGGTTAAACACACCTAGGTTATTTTACATAATCTTGTTTTTGTAAGATTTACTTTAAATTAACAAATACTAATTGCATACATTTGTAGGGTACAATGTGATGTTTCTGTGGTATGGTTAAATGACATTCAAGCTAATTCATATATCCATCACCTTAAATACCTGTGGTTTCTATGTAGTGAGATTATTTAAATTTCATTTTTTAACTATTTTGAATTCTGCAATATGTTATTATTCACTATAGTCACCGTGCTATGCAATAGAACCCCAGACCTATTCCTCTTGTTTAATACTTGTACCCTGTGGCTCAAATCTCCTGTTTATTTGTCCATTCTCCTAAGCCTCTAGTAAACACCATTATACTCTCTACTTCTATGAGTTATACTTTTAGAGTCTACATTTAAGTGAGATTGGATGGTATTTGTCCTTCTGTGTCTGACTTATTTCACTTAGCATAATGTTCTGTAGGTCCATCCACACAATTGCAAATGACAGAATTCCTTATTTTTAAGGCTGAATAGTATTCCACTGTGTATATATCCTATGCTTTTGGCTATTGTGAATCATGCTGTAATGAATGTGGAAGTACAGACATCTCTTCAACATAGATTTCAATTCCTTTGTATATATACTCAGAAGTGGGATTGCTAGCGCATATGGTAGTTCTGTTTCTAATTTTTTTAGGAACTCCCATACTATTTTTGTAAAGACTATATTAATTTTACATTCCTAACAACAACATGTAAGAGTTCTGTTTTCTCCACATCTTTTCTAATAATTATCATTCATATTTTTGATAAAAGCCAATCTAATAGGTGTGAGGTGATATCTCAGTGTACAGTGTAGTGTAGTTTTCTTTCTTTCTTTCTTTTTTTTTTTTTTTTTTGCGGTACTGGGGATCGAACCCAGGGACCCAGGCATTCTACCTCCGAGCTACACCCCCAGTCCTATTTTTTATTCTTTATTTTGAAACAGGGTCTCACTAAGTTGCAGAGGGCCTCACTAAGTGGCTGAGGCTGGCTGCGAACCCGGATCCTCCTGTCTCAGCCTCCCAAGTAGTGGGATTGCAAGCTGTGGTCATCATGCCAGGCAACCAAGTGGCATTCTGCCTCTGAGTTATACCCTGAGTCCCAGTTTGTTTGTTTGTTTTGAAACAGGATCACCCTAAATTGTTGAGGCTGGCCTCAAACCTGTGATCCTCCTATGTCAACCTCCCAAGTACTGGGATTACAAGCATAATCCGCCATGCCTGGGGCTCAGTGTAGTTTTTTTTTTGTTTTGTTTTGTTTTGTTTTGCAGTACTGGGGATTGAACCCAGGGGCATTCTACTTCCAAGCTACACTCCCAGCCCTACTTTTTATTCTTTATTTTGAAACCGGGTCTCACTAAATTGCAGACGGCCTCGCTAAGTAGCCGAGGCTGGCCGCAAACCCGGATCCTCCTGTCTCAGCCTCCCAAATGCTGGGATTACAAGTGTGTGCCACTACGCCCGGCTCTCAGTGTAGTTTATTATTTATTTATTTATTTATTTGTTTGTTTGTTTGTTTGTTTGTTTGTTTGTTTGTTTTGCGGTACTGGCGATAGAACTCAGGGGCATTCTAACTCCGAGCTATACCCTATTTTTTATTCTTTATTTTGAAACGGAGTCTCACTAAGTTGTGGAGTGCCTCACTAGGTAGCTGAGGCTGGCCGAGAACCCGGAATCCTCCGGTCTCAGACTCCCGAATGCTGGGATTACAAGCGTGAGCCACCACGCCCGGCTCTCTCAGTGTAGTTTTTTTTTTGTTTTGTTTTGTTTTTTTGTTTGTTTTTTTGCGGTACTGGGGATTGAACTCAGGGGCATTCTACCTCCGAGCTACACCCCCAGACCTATTTTTTTATTCTTTATTTTGAAACCGAGTCTCACTAAGTTGCGGAGTGCCTCACTAGGTAGCTGAGGCTGGCCGCGAACCCGGATCCTCCTGTCTCAGCCTCCCAAATGCTGGGATTACAAGCATGTGCCACCACGCCCGGCTCTCAGTGTAGTTTATTATTTATTTATTTGTTTGTTTGTTTGTTTGTTTGTTTGTTTGTTTGTTTTGCGGTACTGGCGATTGAACTCAGGGGCATTCTACCTCCGAGCTATACCCTATTTTTTATTCTTTATTTTGAAAGGGAGTCTCACTAAGTTGTGGAGTGCCTCACTAGGTAGCTGAGGCTGACTGCAAACCCGGATCCTCCGGTCTCAGCCTCCGAATGCTGGGATTATAAGCGTGAGCCACCACGCCCGGCTCTCTCAGTGTAGTTTTTTTTTTTTTTTTTTTTTTTTTTTTTTTTTTTTTGGGG
>PVLC010018898.1:0-31400 GCA_004027655.1 Graphiurus murinus | reverse complement strand
GGGATTGAACTCAGGGGCATTCTACCTCCGAGCTATACCCCCAGCCCTATTTTTTATTCTTTATTTTGAAACCGAGTCTCACTAAGTTGCGGAGTGCCTCACTAGGTAGCTGAGGCTGGCCGCGAACCCGGATCCTCCGGTCTCAGCCTCCCGAATGCTGGGATTACAAGCGTGCGCCACCACGCCCGGCTCCTATTTTGAAACAGGATCTCACTCAGATGCTAAGGGTCTTGCTAAATTGCTTAGGCTGACCATGAACCTGAGATCCTCCTATCTCAGTCTCCCAAGCACTAGGATTACAGACGTGCACCACCACACCCGGCTTAGCTTGTTATTTTTAAGATATAAGGCACTCAAGTCAGAAGTAGACACAAATAAAATACTCAAGAACTTCCACAATAAAATATAATACACCACCCAGGAGTTATAAGTCATTTTGAAAAAAGCCCACGTTTTTAGAGTTGCTATTGGATAAAATTTTACATTTTATGCAAGAAAGTTTCGAATGGAAACGTTATTCTTCCATCGCACCATGAAGCAGCTGCTCACATGAAGAGAAGGCTGTTTAGAAGAGTGATGGGAAGCTTTAATTAAAGCCCGTCTGCTGTTTCACTGTATCTGACTGTTAAACACAGTTTGTGTTATTAACATAGTACTGGGAAGTGCGATTGCCCTCAGGTTTTGTTGGTTGCGCTGCAAACCCACGGTTTCTCCACACTGGCTTCTTTTTATCCTTCTCCGTCAGTCTCCACTCGGCTTACAAAGGAAAAAAATGTTCATTACTGCACAGAGTTATCTGTTCCCCATAAAAAACATACGATATTGTCTGTCGATTTAAAAATAAATGACTAAAAATTTTAAAGAAAAAAGTTCAAAAATTACAAACCAATGAGGAAATCAATAATTACTGAATAATTGATGACATTCAATGTCCATCAATTGACTTGAGGGGATTAAGTTGGAGGCTCACCTTGTCCCATACTTATAACTGCATTTCAGATGGATCAGAGCCATGTTTCCCAAAGTGAGTGCCAAGGAATTCCCTTCTGAAAATAAGTGTTCAAAACCAGGCATGGTTGGTACATGCCTGTAATCCCAGTACCTAGACGGCTGAGACAGGAGGATTGCAGGTTTGAGGACAGCCTCAGCAATTTAGCAAGATCCTGTTTCAAAATGAAAAAAGGCTGGGGATATAACTCAGAGGTAGAGTGCCCCTGGGTTCATTCCCCAGTACCACCAAAAAAAAAAAAAAATTAAAAATGCTTTTAAAAAAAATGAATATGGGCTCAGGAAAATAAAAAAGATGTGTTGATGAAACAACTCTGTTTAGCACTTTTCTCTGCTCCTCTTCCATACAGTAAATGATGTACATAGGCAAGTTAAATGCTCTGTGAAGTGCTAGAGGATGTTGTTTGTTTTTAAAATTAATTCAGTGATGATATTGTGCTTTCAAACTCTTTGACCATAGAAAATTTCTTCTGCTCTTACCCATTATCATTCCACAGAACTAGTGTCTTTACTGAAGAAACAATTGGGAAAAAGCTAAAGTGTTAAATGAAAAAAAAAATCTTTAGAACTAGAAAAATGTAGCAGAAGAGTTCTCGGATATTCCATGTAGGATTTCTAAAAGATAAAACCAAAAAAGAAGCCACAAAGAAAAAGAACACTCATATTTGATTATCTAAAAATTAACATTTCCACATATTTTAAGATTTTATAAACAAAAGCAAATGTTCACTGGACATAAATATTTGTAAAATGTTGACAAAGGGTCAGTATCCTTACTATAAAAAGAATATTAAAGCAAGGCGTGGTGGCACACTCCTGTAATCCCAGAACTGGGGAGGCTGGGACAGGAGGTTTGCAGGTCTGAAGCTAGCCTCAGCAGTGTAGCAAGGCCCTCAGCAACTTAGTGAGACTCTGCTTCAAAATAAAAAATAAAATAGGGGTGGGGGTATACCTCAGAGGTAGAATACCCCTGGGTTTAATCCCCAGCAATGCTCACATTAAATACATAAATACATACATACATACATACATACAGACATACATAATCGATGAGGAACATATACGAAAAAAATAAGAGAGCATCAACCCAAATTTGCAGAACAAGAAACAGAAGTGACCAATACATGTAAGTTTTCATCTTACCAATATCCAACAAATGCAAGTGAAATAATAAGATGCTATTGTTCTTTACCAAATTGGAGAATACTTTTTATTATGCAGAGACCAGGGAGCCTTCTTGTTCTCCTCACATGGACAACATTTCTCAAAGGTCGTATCTTTTGCAAATTAGTTCCCTTTCTAGAGCTATATTTAAATATATTTATGTATATACTGCTCATTACCGTATTACATATTGTAACAGAAATATATAAAATTCAAAATTTCTGATAATGGGAAAGTCATTAAATAAAATAGTATGACTAATATAATAGAAAATGCTCTATGTGGCCACGAAAAATGTTTCTATCTAATAACAGGAAAATACCCACAATAGAACCTTCGCTGGGAAAAGCAGAATAGCACTGATGATATCTCAATTGTGTTTTAATAACTATATATGTGTGTGTGTGTTTGTGTGTGTGTGTGCATATATATACATATGAACAGAAAAAAAAAGATGTCAACACAAGTAACAATTCTCTCTGGATGACATGTCTGGTGACTTTTAAAAATTTTCTTCAATAAAAGGAAAGAATGGTTAGTGCTACAAAGAGCTGACTTCACCTTTATTAATTACCTAAGACTTACCTATAAGTGACACATTGTTTACTCATAAACAGGTGTTTGTAGTTTTGGAGATCATTTTTTTAACCTGCTAGTCCTATTTATATCCTTAACTGAAGTCTCTTCTCATATTGTAGACAAACAGACCCACCCAGACCATGCACACATCACCACAAATCAGACTAAATAATGCTGATTAACTGCCAGACATGATGGTATCACCTGTAATCCCAGTACTTGGAAGGCTGAAATAGGAGGGTCGCAGGTTCAAGGACAGCCTCAACAATTCAGTGAGGCCCTCCACAACTTAGTGAGACCCTGTTTCAAAATTTAAAAAAAAAAAAATAGGGCTCGGGGGTATAGCTCAGAGGTAGAATGACTCTAGATTCAATCCCCAGCACCACAAAAAGAAAAAAAATACTGATTAGCTAATAATGTTACTGTGGCTCTTTTATGAGGAAAAGATTTGAAACAGAAAAACAGGCAATTGAATTCCTAATTAATGCATTCTGTCAGATAACTTAGAAGAGCGTACTGTAAAACTTTCCTAGGCTGTACTTTCTTAGACATAGAATGGAAAGATAACATTTGCTTCACAGAATAGTCTCAAAGAAAAGCTACCAAAAATTGCAATCATTGGGAACTGCAGATTCTAAGAAATTCGAAGAACTAATGTAGCTGTGTTTCTGAAGAGCCTCTTCTGCACATGTGACTTCACTAATACTTCCCTCATGCTCTGATTTAGCAGTTCATTACTGAGTGTCAATAATTATACTCATTACTAGCAAAACTAAAGATCTAGCAACCTTATTAGAAAGAAAGATATTGATTCACGAGAGCCATGTACTAAGATTCAATCTCATCTTCATTTTCAAATACAAAATTCATATTCCTATTTCATTATCACTTTCCTGGAATTAAATTTTTTGAAAGGTGGAAACGATAAATCTTTCAAGGCCTTTAAAATAGCACAGTATACAACTCCATTGTTTTCCATCTGCTTTCCACAGTTACTCTCTTAACCTTAAAGTCAGATGGCAACTGTATTTTACATTTGATTCTTATTATAACCAAATCATTTTTGGAGTGATGAGTTTTTAGTCTCATAATATTATAATGCAAGCTCGTCCCACTTTAAATTTAGATCTTGTCAGCAGAGAAAACAAAGGATCGTTATTTACATTACAAAAAGGATCCTCTGTTTATCAAAGGAGTCATTGCAAAGAATATTCCTTTAAAGGGATAGCTGTTCTATTATAATTAAAATACTTCAGTCAACAACAAATTTATCCATCTGAAGCTTTCTGTACTGAAGTTGAAGCCTCAATATGCTGTGCATATCTCATTACAAGGACAGAACTTTCCAGAGCAAAAAGGCACTCAGTTATGACTCAATAAATCGGCAGAAGAGAAAAAGAGATCTAGCCAAGGAGAAGCCTGTAGAAGAATAATCAGAAAAAACAGAAAAGGTTAAGAAGCATAAAAACGCTAAAAAATGTTCTCAAAGAGCTACTGGAACAGTGAAATAAAGCAATTCCATGACTTGTTTACATCACACACACGCACGCACATGCACACACACACACCCACACACTCCCAGAAAGCCTTTTGAGGCAAGAGGCTCTAACTTTTAGTCCTTACCTGGTAATGAGTCTCAAACATACAAGATCTAAATAAATATTTGTTGAGTGAAATCATTAATAAGTGACACCAAACAACACATTTGACTAACTTCCACTGAAGGGATTAACAGTGACAACAGCCACCCCTGTGAGAGCTGTTTTTAGCAGCTTTCTAAATTCTAAAGAAAAGCCACAACTAAGTGATAAAGATATTAACTGCTAGGTGATCTTTCTTTAAATTCACAGAACCCAGAATACCCGGTGACCTTCAGATAACCTCTGAACATGTAACATCCTTCTTATTCCTTAGCCTATGCACCGATTTATACAAAGCATGTAAATCGCTGTGAGGTTTGACTTGTAGAAAAATAACAAGTTTGTCTGAAGGATTACAGGAAGTAGCTCCAGGAGTTCAAGGTCACTGGCGATATTCCAGCCAGAGAATAAAAAAGAAGACATGCCCTGGATGACAAAGACCCAAACAGCACATAGTCAGACAGCTCATTGCCCTCTGCACCTCCTTTCCCTCCCTAACATACCGAGGTACCCTAAGGTAGTGTTGGGGGTGTGGTGATAGCTCTCTCCATTGTCTGAAGGTGCTGGCCCTTGAATAGACCTCATTTTCTTCCAACCAACTCTTATCTCCCGAGTATTGGCTTTCCCTAAGAAAATGGTTCAGGATAAGGAAGTCCACAGGAATTAATATCTATCTTTGTTTAACCTCTAATACAAACAAACAAAGAAAACACCAAATCATTATTGGCAAAGTGATTATTATCTATCTCCTTTGACAAAACAATGAGACAGTTACTAATGTTCAATAGTAGTTAGGACAAATCTAGTTAGTGTCTATCACTACCAAAAAATCATAAATAACAGACTCTACACAAATTCCCTAAGCAAAACCAGGATTTTATTCATATCCTAACCCCCTCCTAGCCCCACTACCCATCTGAGACCAGGACCAAAAGCCCTTTCTCAAGAGGAGGGTCCAACCGGCTGTTCTATCCTTTCTCCCTGCAGACAGTACCCCTAGTATTGTGATCTATAACTCCCTTCCAACACTCGCCAGCCTGCTTTTCAGAGGTACAAAAATGCCACACACAGCAATAGGCTTCCAGTTCAAACATCTGTTCAAGGTAATGCAGAGAACCCTCAGAAAAAAGATAAAGAGAAATTTATGTCCTCATTTCCCAAGGCCATTGTCCTACTCTGTAAGCCTACAAGCTGATTCCAATACGTATTGTGGCTTCTGCATCCTCCATCTATGTAGCCAGCTCTCCGTTATTTTTGGTAATGGAGGACAGGAAAGAAGCGGAATAATTAAAATTCGCAGACAATCCCAAACCCCAAATTTTGGCCAGTGTTTACCGTCTCATTGCCCACAAATTCTGGATCAGAGCAGCCCAGCAGGAAGCCAAATTACAGCGCTGCGTAACTTCAATGTCAACTTATTTTTACTCTTCCAACAAGCCTGCCAACCTTCTACTTTCTCCTGCCATTCACCCTGCCACTAAGTCAGTTTTCCCGCCTAGGAACTTATTAGGCAAAGCAGTAAAATTCACATGTCAGGAGAAAAGAGAGGAGGACAGAGACTATAAAATTGTTCTCCAGAAAAAAGAACATTGTCTTTGTCCTTTTGAGTACTATAGCACTGAGCTCTATGAGCTGATTAAGGATTCTCATAGGGTTTCCTATGTGCGCACCATTGGTGATAGTACAGTTTAGGTAGCTAAACAAAAAAGGCCAGAACCCACTTGTGGTTGGCAGCCTCCAAAATAACCTCTAATGATTCCCACTAATCCATGTCCCATAAGCAGAAAGTAACCACACACACACACACACACACACACACACACACACACACACCATAAAAGGACCACTGAGCAATCTGTATGTTTAATATCTAAGAATGGGCCATTTTTTAAGAGCTATTGCCAGTTGGGGTGGGGGAAGGGACATCTGTTTTGTTTTATTTTGTTTGCTTCCAAGAGGACATTTACTCCTAAAATATATCCTGCTGATTATCTCCAGATAACTTTGGATAATCAGCAAGATATATTCAACCATTTGGTCTGGTAGAAAAGAATCACTCAAAATATCAACAGTTGTCCCTAGTCAAAGAATGGTGATCATTTCTCCCCTGACCCCATCTCCAGGTCATTTTTCAGAACTCTTTACTCACTTGTGTTGCTCCAACCTCCTCTCTGTAGTCACAGCAGCCATCTCAGCCAAGTCCTTATTACCTATCTCTGGTGACTGACATAGCTTTCTAATAGTCTTTCTGTTCTCCTCTTCCAAATCAACTTCTCTAAAATCATGTCATCTCATTGTTTGAGAACTACAGTGCTGAAACTATGAAAATAGTGACATAAATTTTGGAAAGAAAATACTTTTTATATAATGTTAATTGAAAAAAGCCTGATGAGTTTTGGAGTATCTGTCTTCCAAATCTATCTCAGATCCCTGTTCCTCACGTTACCCCCACTTAGAGCTACCCCAAGTCGCATCACCATGAGGACATCAACATTTTACTAATCTCTCTTCTGACACATCCTACAAAGATCATATGTGAATTATGTTTTTTAAAGTTTTATTTTTAATTGGCAGGTAATAATTATACAAATATATGGGGATACAATGTGATATATTATATATTAATTTTATAAGAATAATCATTACTTTTAGATCACAGTAGACTAATGAAGACCAACAACCTTAGTCAGACATTTAAACTCCTCTAAAAATTCAGGTTTAGCCTATATTTTTGTTGTTATTGTTCAATATCAATTTCAGGCCTCTTCAGAATCTCTTCAGAGCTGATCTCCCCTTGAAAAATAACCCAGCATCCCAGGAAGAAAATATTTTGAAGAAACCTGCCTAACAAGTCTACACTTCTCAAGCCGTCCTGTAGATGTAGAAAACTTGGATGAATACAAGAACTGTCAGCAGCACATAAAGGCTAAGAGAAAGAGGAGCCACAGGTTTGTCTTTGAACAAAGCCCAGAAAGAAATCTCCTTCAGTCAGCACATACCACATATTCCACAACATTCCTCAAGGCCCTATCACAAGACCTGACCACAGTGCAAATGTTTGAGTGGGTGAGGGTCCGTTCAGATCTCATGGAAAAATACTACCTACCATTGGCAGGCCCAGCTTGAATACACACAGGCACCCCCACACCTTGTCCAGATTGTTGGGCTCAGAATCTTACAATGCAAACACAATCTCTAAATTAGAGTAGACACAATGAACATCAACCACTCTGGGCTTCCACACTGAGTCTCAGATGCCCCAGCCACTACAAGAGTCAAGCTAAAGAGCCTCAGACCTACTCTAGGGCGTATTCAACCAGAAACACCAGAGAGATAGGCAGAAGGAGAGAAAATTGAGCTGATACGGAAATTAATAAAAAGTTAAAATGGAGAGACAGTGGATTCTGGGAATAGGCAGAAAGAGATAAAAGCCAGGAAAATGATAGCAGTAAAGGGGATAAAAGGAGGAAAATGAGTCACCTGCAAAGTGGTGGTCTGGAAGAAGAAAGATTTGAAGAAAAGGACATCAAGTTAAAAACACTTCTTATCTAAGGGATCATCTTGCTGACTTGACCATTAGTCACTCATGTGTTCATAGAGAGGGAAAGTCAAACCAAGGGTCCACTTTCTCATCCAACAGGATAGGGAAGAATACAACCATGGCATGAAACAAAGAATTTTGTCTGAGATTGTTGCTAGGGACCATGGACTAAAAAAGGAATTAGCCAGCACCACTGGACTCCAGAGGAATTCTACTGGTAGTGTTGGAGTCCCTTGTCAAAATCTTGTGACTCTGAATCTTAAAAGACATGCTTCAACTTGAAATTTGGGTCTATATACAGTCAGTAAATGAGCATTGTCTTTTCCCCCAATGACAACAATGCCGTAATAAACATTATCCTTAAATAGAGGGCTTGTCCATGTGGGATATGCATGTTTAGATGACTTTCCTGAAGTCACCCTTTTCCAATGGGCCAAAATCATAGCAGTAAACTTCCTGCAGTAAACAAAGTAATTCAGATATGGCACACAGTATTATAATGAGACCTCAGGCTATGGACTGATTGTGGGGTTCAAATCCCACTGTACCACTTACCAGCTATGTGGCATTGTACAAGGCATTCAGCCTCCACAAGACCAATTTCCTACTATGTAAAAGGACAATAACAATGACTATTATAATTACAGTGTTGTTAGGACTTATGAAATACTCGTATGAAATGAAAAAGAAAATGTCACTTATAAACTAGCCCATGTGAAATGTCATTTATAAACTAGCCCATGTGATGCACAGGGGGCAGTGACCTGGCACATAATAAGCTTGTCACAATATTATTTTTAGTCTATGTGACCAGGAGCATTCTGGAAACCAATGGCAGAAGAGCACGTAGATGCCAAGGTTGAAGGGATTTGAGAGAACTTCTCTCCAGTCTAATACTCACTTCTTCCACTACTGGCTAACTTTACAAAGGAAGAAAATTAGGAAACTCAAAGTCCATTATTCTCCAAAAGGGAGTGTTTATCTTTTACTTTCTCTTTGTAACACATTGAGCACCAGTTGCCTCTTGTGAATGGATTCCTGTGCAAAGCTGTTCTTACTTTTTGGTGCCACCAAGTGGCCAAGCTCAATGGCACAGTGCCCCCAGGTGGCACCCCACTTTTGTGAAACTCATATGACTTTTCAACACTCATCAAATTAATGGGTAGCACTCTGGGTTGAGCAAAGAAGCAAATATGAACAGTGGCTCTCTAGAATAGTAGAAAGAAGGAGCTGGGCATGCTAGAGCACAGCTGTAATCCTAGTTCTTGGGAGGCTGAGAGAGAAGGATCACAGGCTCAAGATCAGCCTAAGCAATGTAGTATGACTCTCAGTCATCTAGCAAGACCCTACTTCAAAACAAAAAATTAAAAAACAGGGCTGGGGGTATTGCTCGAAGGCAGAATTCAATCCCTGGTGCCATTCTCCCAAAAAGCAAGCAAACAAACAAACAAAAAATCCAAATACTAGAAAGAAGGAAACCATCTGTGAGAAAGGGTAATAGGACAAGGACTGGTGTTGGCTCTGCCTCAGTCTTTCCTTCAGTATCTGGAAAGCCTTTTGCTTATTGCCAAGTTTCAGGAAATGCCTATATAACCGTGGACAGGCAGGAACCACTGTTATGATAGAGGAGTTCATTATACACATTGCGAATGAATGCTAAATGGTCAAGGGTTAGTAACAATATTTAGCTATAAATATAGCTCTCAAAGAAAGAACCTTTCAAATATAAGTAAAAATATAAAATTTTAACCCCAACGGACGGTGAGAACACAAACTCGTAAAACTAATTTGAAAAAATTTCTGTCAGGCTGGGCGTAGTGGTGCACACTTGTAATCCCAGTACTTGGGAGGCTGAGACCGGAGGATCTGGGTTCGCGGCCAGCCTCAGCTACTTAGTGAGGCACTCTACAACTTAGTGAGACCCTGTTTCACAATAAAGAATAAAAAATAGGACTGGGGTGTAGCTCAGAGGTAGAATGCCCCTGGGTTCAATCCCCAGTACTGCCAAAAAAAAAAAAAAATCCTTCAGCTATTAAAAATTATTGAAAATCTAAAGCAATCAATTTACCAATCACCAATCATCTTTTATTTAAATTTCTAGCCTCTGTAGAATAAAAATTAAAAGAACTAGTCCTCTTAAATCATTTTGGTAACACTTATTTACAAGAATATTAGCAAGAATATTATGCCTTTGAAGTGCCTTGACTTTCCCTAATAACTTCTTTTCTTTATTCTTTAGATTTTTTCAATTCTGTCCAAAAATCATTTGTCCTGGTTAATGTTGAACATGATTTGGGAGGTTTTCCTTCTTGTAAACATTTGAGGTGACAATGTTGACACTGCTTCGGAAAGTTCTACCTCTTGAAGTGAAAAAATCCAAAGAGGCCTCTTTTTTTCCTTAAAAGACACAAGGTATACATAGACCTAAGTGACTAAAATTAACTATAGTTCTATAGATTAAGGTTTTAAAAGTATGAGTGGCAGTATACCAAGAAAACCATGGAAAAGTAGAATTATGATACAATCTAATTGTATTCCATCTCGTATTTTAAAACTTCACAAAGTTTTTCCTCAGAAAGTTAATGAAGTTCAAATAATACTATAGCAATATGAGAAGGTATTACTACCAATCTCACTAACTTGTGTGGTAAGAGAGAAGGGGGGGAGGGGAGGGATATGGAGGGAAATACACAAAGAGCTAAGTGCATGTATGTTTTTAACACATTGAACTTCACTATGATGTGTAATTGCAATACACCAATAAAATTATTTTAAAAAGAAAAGGAAAAAAAAGGTAATAATCTTTTTGAAAGCTATTTAACAGCCAGGTATGATGACGCATGCCTGTAATCCTAGTACTTTGGAGGCTGAAACAGGAGGACCACAGGTTTGAAGACAGCCTCAGCAACTAGTGAAACTCTCATCAACCTAGTGAGCCCCTGTAACAAAATAAAAATAAAAATAGGGCTGGGGGTGTAGCTTGGAGGTAGAACACCACTGGACTTAATCCACAGTGCCATAGGAAAAAAAAAAAGCTGTCTAACTCATGAATATAGTTAATCCATATTAACTACCAATCTAGTTCCCTACATATTTGACCATTTTAAACTCCCTAATAACTGTTTCAGTACATAAAGTTAACGGCTTTAAGAATCACCATGAATTTGAAGCGATTTAGTCATGCAATGATACAGCCTTCAACATGTGGATAGAATTTAAACACAGGGCTGGTAAGGAATTTTCATTTAAAGTTAATATAGAATGCTTACTATGTTTGCATGTGAATGTCCAGATATTGACAATAAATCCTGATGATATGCTTTGTTCACACTATTGCTGTTGACATGTTGATAAAAAGATAATAAAGCCTACACGATGACAATTTGTGGATCAAAAACTTAAGATGCCATGAGTGACAATCAAGTGAGCATTTAGCCCCTTGGCCTCCCACAGGTCAAAGCAAAAGCAAATTTCAATCATAAGTTTGGACCAACTCCAAGGCCAAAACTCAGCTTGGGTGCATCCCTTATTATTCAAGCCATGAGACTGTGACTCAGGGAAAGGTGCCAGGTAACAGAGACATCAGGCTGCTGCCTTAGCTCCCACTTCTCCCACCTGTTTGATCTTGGGAAAATTGCCCTCAAGTCTCGCTTTCCTTATCAGTGAAGCAAGAGCAATGAACCTGGGAAGATGAGCGAGGCTGAGTGGATGCAGCACTTAGAGGAGGGCCTTTAGTATGTGTTCAATAAATCCTACTTAATACGATTATCATGATCATCCATTTTCATTAATATCAAGGTCATAATACCAACTTTAAGAAGTCATGAGAATTAGCTATTATTTATTAGTAGCACTTGAAGCACTGTGTGACCATTTAATAAATGGTAGCTGATATTACCTAGGCACCTATAGAACTTGGGAAAGTGTTATAAATAAAACCTTAGTTTGTGGATTCAGAACAAATACATGTAACAAGTGCATATTCTGCTGAAATGGGTATGTCATTTTTTTTTAATGATGCAGTGTCCTTGCCTCCTTCCCATGTATAGGGGTGTGTTAGTCAGAATTTTCACTACTATATAATCTAAAAGACTGACTATATAATTTGGACAGTTTGGAGATTTTGAGTTCAGTCCATGTGAAGCCAGGGACTGAGGGTCTCAGGGCATGGTGGTGGGAAGAAAGAGGGGGGCTTCACTCTCAATCATAGAGGCCAGAAGCAAGAGAACGCTTACGGGGAGGAGGAACCATGTATAAGCCCAAAGTCGACGGCCCTAGGGACCCACCTTCTCCAGCCACATCCTACCTGGCTGGATTTATCTACTGCTGAGAGTACAACCAAGACCCACTTCTAACATTGCCACTCCATTTCCATGAGGGCTGAGGGATACCCCAGATCCAAACCATTACAAGGGTTTCTGAGTCTGAAATGTCCTGGGGAAGTCAGGTCCTCCCTCCTACGATAAAAGCTGAAAATACTCAAAATCTGATTTCACTGCTTCTCCTAGAAGCTAAGTTTAAGCTCATGAACTAAACTCAGTTAATCACATGCACCCACCTGAGACTTTTCCAGTTATAGACGGTGATGTAAGGAAACAGACAGGAAAGCATGCTAAGGATGTGGAAGAAGTTCAACAACCACTTCCCAGGGGCAGCAATGGTGCTGCTCCAAGCTATGACATCCAGTGGCCTGTGGCAATGACTTCAGTGCTCCTTACCAGCCTGGGGCTATGCTGAGAATTTGCTGGGGCTCTGGGTGGGTCCCTTCCTTTTTCCTCTTTCCCAAACATAGCACTCCAGCCTTCCCTACAATGCCATGAACTACATAGTACCCTTTCAATAAATTACAATTCTGCCTAAGTTACCAGAGTCCATTTCTGTTGATTGCCTCTAAGACTAACACAGAAATTGGTAATAGGCAATAGAGTGCTGGAGGCAGTAGGACCCCAACATGGCACTGACTGAGTGGAGGGGAGGGAGTAAGGCTACCAGGACTCTATAATTCCTTGAGATGTTGCAATGAATAACTGTGCAGATGATTCATTGTTACACGATCATAATATGGAGTTGTGTTTGCAGACTTATTCTCAACTAGGAAATGATAAGCAGGTATAAAACACTTGGTTAGACCATTGCACATTGTATCTTGGGGGCATGGTCAAAGTGTCTATAAAGATTCTAATATTAGAGAAAAATTTAAAGATATTAGACTATGTTTGCTACTTCTGATGGTGTTTAGAAGGATTGTATATGTATATATTACATATATTATATATATTACATATATCATATATATGTATATGCATATATTTTTAAGTGAAAGTAGATATTTTTAAAGCAGACCCCAAAAAAAGGAAACATGGTTTTGCTATTAAAGTTCTTTCTGGCTATGGCTGACACTCCAAAATGACTAGAGGACTGATAATTTTCTGCTTTTCAAGATTATAAAAGTAGAATTCTCTTTTCCAAACTAAAGTTTTCTAACAAAGGCAGAGGCTAAGGAAACTTGTCTGGAGAAAAGATTGGAGCAAAAGACAGGCCTGATCACCCACACCCTTCTTGTGCACCTCCATTAAGCCTTCTCCATGGGACTCAGAGTAAAACATGCTCAGTATGCAGTGGCAGTTGCAAAGGAAGCATCCTAGGGTGACGGATTAGAAGATTGCTTTTAAATATCCTAAAGCAGCAGCCTACAGTGATAGGACAAGGTTCAGAGGCAGATAGCAAGCAGACAGAAAATCCAAGACAGCGTCAAACCAAAAAGCTTCTGTGACTCGAAGGAAACAAGCACAGAGTGAAGACAACCTATGGAATGGGAAGAAACATTTGCAAACTACTGATCTAATAAGGAGTTAGTATCCAAAACATGTCAAGAAGTCAAACAACTCAAAAGCACGAAAAGAAATAACCACATTTTAAAATGGACAAAGGACCTGAGTAAACATTTCTCAAAACAAGAGATGTGAATGGCCAACAGGTTTATGAAGAAATGCTCAACATCACTAATGATCGAGGAAATGCAAAATTCAAATCATAACGTGATAGCACTTCACAGCTGTGAGAGAATGGTGGTTATGGAAGACAAAAGATAGCAAGTGCTGGCAAGGACAAGATGTGTGAAAAAGAAACCCTTGCACACTGTTGAAGGGAATGTAAATTAGTAGAGCCATTATGGAAAACAGCACGGAGGCTTCTCAAAATACTAAAAATAGAATGATCTTCTGATGTTACAATCCCTCTTCCGGGGATATATCCAAAGAAGACGAAGTCGGTATATTGAAGAGACAGCTGCATGTCTGTGTTTATCGTAGCACTATTCCCAGTAGACAAGACAGGTAATCAACCTAAGCGTTCTTCAATGGATGGACTGATAAAGAAAATGTGAAGTGTCTGTGTGTGTTCAGCCAGGAAAAAGAAGGAAATCCTGTCATCTGCAACAACGTGGCTGAACATGAAGGATATTATGCTAAGTGAAATAAGCCAGGCACAGAAAGATGAACACTGCCTGATCTTACTTGTATAGGAATCTATACAAAAAAAGTTGAACTCAGAAGCAGAGAGTACACTGGTTGTTACCAGGGGCTGCGGTGGAGTGGGAGGGATTGGGAGATGCTGGTCAAAGGTTACAAGGTTTCAGTTAGATAGGAAGATTAATTTCTAGAGGTCTATTGCACAGTTTGGTGATGATAGCTAGTAATAATTGTATTTGAAAATTGGCAAGAGAATGGATCTTAAATGTTCTTGCAACACACAAAATAACTATGTGATAAAATAAATGTGTTAATTAACTGTCATAATGACAATTTATGTGTATCATTCATCTTCACTTGATTATATCTGCAAAGACCCTACTTCCAAATAAAGTGGCATTGACAGGAACTGAGTATTAGGACTTTGACGTATCTTTGGAAGGGGGACACAATTCAATCCCCCAAACTAAGTGATACTCAGATATGGCCAAGTGGTGAAAGTGGTAGATGAAGGGCAGTTTGAAAATCTGAGGATAATACTGCAACAGAAGGAGGGATGTGTACTGGAACAAGGACTCATGAAGGGCTCATCTGAACATGAGCCTTGGAGCTTCAAGGCAAAAAATGGATTGTTCTTTCTTGAAATGGAGCCAAATATTTGATAAAATCCCTCAAGAATCCTAACCTTAGCAAGTCATATTGGAAAATTTTATAGTAAATCCATAAAGAAACTGATCAAAATACTGATAAGATTGGAAAAACAACCCCAAATACACTTATAGTCAATGGTGTCATCACACAGAGACCACTCATTTTTGTCAACGTTTCTTTGCAAATTCAGTCTTCTTCTCACCGATGTCTTCAGTTAGAACTTAATTCTAATCAATATCTCCAGCCAAAAATGACCATCCTTGTGCTCTGACAAGACATTCATGAATCGGAGCACTATATCCTAGTACCTGGCATAGCCTCTGATTTGTTTAATCCTCAGGTTTCTATACCTCCCCAGAGGAAACCAGGGGCTTAAAGTTGGAGACTTAAATCAATTACAGAAAGTAATTCTTACATGCTGTACCTCAAAGAACTTGATCTGCAATTAATTGCAGGACCAAAATGGAGGTACAGATTTTAGGAAGAGCCACTTTCCATATAGGAGATTGCAATTGGAATGATCACTATTTAAAATTAGCAAGAATCTCTGGGGAGAAAAAAATAATAAATCTTTTAAATGGTTTCATGATATCTTGCAATGTCTTGAATAGTGGGAAGGTTTCCCTGTCCCATTTGTTGAAGTAATAAAGTGTGAAAAAATGGTAAATCTGATTAGCCACGCTTGTCTAACATCAATTTAGAGTTTGAAAGGAAGGAAAATCTAAAACTTCAATCATTGCTCTTAACGGCACTTAATCATTTCAAGAAAACATATTCTCCAAGACTGTTCAGCAAACAGTGAGGTCCAAGTACTCCGAAAAAATCATTTGGTAACCAACGGGTCAGTGACCAAGGCAAATGCATTTTTCTGAGTATCGTCAAAAGCAGTTTCCTCTTTACAATATAAGTTCAGATGCTTCTTGGCTGTTTGTGAACTGCCTGGCATTCAAAGACTAATGCAGGAATGCAGGAAGATGTTTCCATGGTGATGAGCCTTTCCTCTTGGCAACCACTCCTCCCCCACCTCCCATCTTTTTCCACTATCAGTTTAGGTAGGATTTCTACAAAAAGCAGGGCTGATGCTATAGCAAGTTTAGTGTGCTGTCTCCAAGTGCACCTGCTATATATCTATAAGTAGTCAGGGAATCCCTCTGTCCACATGTGGAGATGGTCACAGACCCATTGTAATCTGACCCAAATCTTCTGACATTTAAAAATCACTCCATTAGTAACTTTTTATTCAAAACCTGGGTATATGAACAGACATTTCCCTATATTAAGGATCAGCAATTACAGCCAAAAGGGCCACATCCAGCCCCCACCCACATGTTGGTAAGCAACGTTTTCTTGAAGGAGGCCACACTCCCATCTATGTATTGCCCATGGATAGTTTTGTGTTCCAGTGGCAGAGCTGACTAATTGACAGGAGTGACTGAGACTACATGGCCTGAAAACCTAAAAGATATTTACTCTCTGACCCTTTAGAGACAAAGTTTACCAATTCTTGTCCTAATGCTGTGGAACCAAAATCTGGCAAGGAAGACAGTAAAATATAGAAGTAAGCACAGTGTGCTATACAATAAGAAGAACTAAGTGGATACCATTAAGAATCCCCACAAATCACTGAGGTCCACTGGTTGGAGAAGACTCTCTCGAATAAATGAGACTGAAAATATAAAAAAACTTTATTATATGCAAATTCAATGTGGTGCAGAGGAGGATAAGACAGAAAGAATAAGCAGAGAATGGTGAAGGAAATGCTATCCGGTATCCTGATACACTGGAAAGAATCCTGCAAACTCAGGGTGCTGCTCTCATGATGAGCACCAGCCCCCAACAGAAGGGGGAGAGTTTGTGAGGTTGAGGCAAGGGATGAGGTATAAGTAAAGGACTTAAGTCCAAAGGAATGAGCACTTAGTAAACTGGAAACTGATCTGACGAAAGTTTTGTTTAAAGCAATTTTTTAAAAATAATCAGATGAAGGATGACCTATAGAGAGGAGTAGAGAGATAGGGAAACCACTTAATTAATTACCTAATTAATATCTATTAATTAATTAATATCCATGATCTATGTCATGCTGATTATATACTCAGCATTTAACATGTACTAACTCAATCCTCCTGTTATGACTGCCACCTTATCGATGAGAAATCTGCAGCTAAGAGAGGCTAAGTAAATTGCTCAGAGTTCTATAGACAGGAATTTGCAGAACCAGGACTTGTATCCATACGATCTGTTTCCAGAGTCAAACTCCTGCAATAGGTTACAAGATTATTATAAGAGATGGGGGTAAGAGAGGGTAGGTATAAGTAAAGCATGATTATATACACATATGGAAATGTCACAGTGAAGCTCATTAATTTGTACAATTAATATGAATTATTTATAATAAAAAGATTATTGTAAGAGTATAAAACTGAGGTGATAAGGATCCAATTAGACTTGCTGTAGTGGCACACACCAGGTGCTTCATAAATGTATTCAACGAGTAAATGATGAATGAAAGAAGAGAAGAATAAGGAAATAGCAGATACAAAGACCATTAGAGAGAACAAAAAAAATCAGTAGCCCTTATGGTCTGATGTAGAAGATTCAAGGGAGAAGGAGGTGTGGAGGAGACTGCTTAGGGTTTCCTTTAGGATGGCTAGAAGAACAAAGAAGCTGACATGCAGAAACCAGGAGGGAAAATCAGCTCTGGGGATGAGGTAGAAAATTCCATTTGAGACTGAGTAGATGATGGATTTGATGAGACGGTTGAGCATTCAAGTGGAAATTCCCAGCCAGCACTGGGAGGTGAAGAGCCAGAACCCAGGAGGGAACCAGAGTCAAACAGTGAATTCAGTGGTGGGGTGGCACAGAAGTAATGGAGGTCACAGGGTTCAGTCTCACGCTGGTGGGGAAAATGAGGTTATCTTCATTCATGACATGTACCATAAATAAAACAAAGAAAACCATTAGACGATGGCAAGGTGTGAAATTGACCTAGCGGGAAGAATGTGGGCTGGCTCCAGAGGAAATTGAGAAAAAGGGAATAACCATTTATGGGGCACCTGCTACAACCAAGGTGCACTGACATTGCATTTAATAATCATGGTGAGGCTGAAACAAGAGGGCATTTCTCCTCTTAAGAGAGGATGAGTCAACGAGACAGGAGAAATGATTTACAACTGAAAAGTCACAGAGCCAAAATTTAAGCCCAGGTTGGCCAGTCCAAAGCCCACACTGTAAATACTCCCCAGACCTCATAAGGGTTCTTCCCTGGGTTTCTGGAAGTTTCTGCAGCGCCTCAGATACTCTTCCTGACTCTGCAAACTGTTTCCTGATCCTCACATCCACCTTCTAAGATAAATCACTAGTAATTGCTTAAAGAGTGGCCCCTCCAGGGGAGTTATCCTGAAAGTGCTCATTTCAGACATTGGCCAGTTGTTGGCGAAAATCTGGCAGGAAATGCTAAAACATTGCGAACCCTTTGAGACCTTACAAAATCGTTGCTTCCCAGGTGCTCTGGTTTCTGGTTTCTGCCAGGGTGGCCTCCCGATGAGGTACACTGGCAGGCAAGCTTTGTACCTGAAAGACAGGGATCCCAGGAATCTCCCTCTCTAAACCCTCAGTGTTTAATATGAAGGCCTGTAGTAATTTACTTGAAATAACAAAGATAAAATGAGTTGTTTTTCGTTTTAAATATGCATAAAGCAAATAACACTACATATAATAAAGACTAAGAGGAAAAAATGAGTACAAAAGGAATGATCTCTCTCTTAGTTAATACTGTTTCTTCATTGATCTTATTTCCCCTCAAGTATATAAACAAAGGTTGTGTTCAAATTCCACGCGAAAAGTGCTTTGTAAGTACATGAATTCTCTTAAATGCGCCTGTCTGATTTCTTTTTCCTCAGAACAGACAGCCAATCTCACAGATTTTCTTAGAGCCAATTTCTTCTTTGATACTTTCATTGCATAGCAGAGTCACATCGATTCATTGTATAATTCAAACAAATAAATTTCTTTATGCAAATTTCATTGTTGACCAAGCTCAGGAAGGAATTAAGAAAAACCTATCTAAACAGTGCAGCTGAAGATCTGAATGCCTAACAATGAATAAATGAAAGTACTGTGTCTGCAGACACCCACATTAACGATGATACTCCGTAGGTTATTCCTTCTCAAATGATACCTAGGAACAGAAAATCCTCTGAATAAGCAGCTCAGTGCTTTCGATGCAGAGCAGATTTCCAATTTCTCTTAAAATCTGAGACCTCTTCGTGCAGTAAGCAAATGGATCGAGCTATGCAAAAATTGCAAGAAGCATCTGGCTTGCCATTTCTTGAACCTCATTACCCTCTGTGGGAAACAGACCTCGAAGGAAGCAAAAGCTTTTTATATCCCTGCATCCAGAGCTATTACTCCTGATATATGGAAGACATGACTACCAGCCACAGTGTTCAAGGCCTCTTAGCCTGACATGTAAGAATATTAATACATTTCTTACCAGTTGCTATAGGTCCTACTATTTAATAGCAGTTGCACTAAATGAAATGGGTTAATAAGGGGCCAGAGAAGAGACAATATGCCAAAGAAGGAACATCATGGAAACAACCATGAGTCCATGGACTTTATTTGGAGGTAGAAAATTTACAGAAGACAAAGACTGAGATGAGCTCATAATAGGCCCTAAATCTAATGACAGAAAAGGAGAGAGAGAGGGAGGTAGGGGAGAAGTCCTTGTGAAGACAGAGGCAGAGGTGGGAGTTATGCTGCCACATACCAGAGAACTCCAGGAGCTGCCAAAGGGGATGGCCTCATGGACAATTTGACTTTGGACTTCTGGCCTCCCAAACTGTGAAAATAAATTCCTGTTGTTTTAAGCCAGCAAGTTTTGATTTGTTAAGGCAGCTTTAGGAAACAAATATACATCCTTTCTCTGGAAACTGCCTGCCTGCCTATCCATATGTTTTTGGGTTCTGGGCAGCCATGTGGAAACCATCAGACTCTGCTCCCTGCCCAACAACAGCCTCCTCCAGTGCTGGCCTGGCTCATAGCTAGACCAAAGAACATTCCTTCTGTGGACACTTGGAGAACACGGAGAAGGAAACATTCTTTCCCCACTCCTCTACCTCATTCTAGTCTCCGCTCAAAGGTCTTCTCGTAGACACATTTCTTGACATTTTGTCAGAATTTTAATCTTCATGACTCAACATCCTTTATTCATGATTTTTTTAATCTCTTATTTCTATCTGACACTATATTACTTGTGTATGTGTTTCTTCCTGTTGTTCCCTTGATCTCTGTAATAGTGTCACCCCCATGAGAGCAAGGGCTTGACCTCCCTACTTTACTACTGTGTTTCCAGTCTCTAGAACTCACCTCACACACAGTAGTTCCATAGCAAGTTAGGTGAAGCTGACCTGAAAAAAAAATCAAGGCAAGAGAGGAAGAGTGCAACTTTCCTGTCAGCATTCCAGGACCTTGTGTCAGTTCTTCTTGAAGCCTGGCCATATTTCTGCCTTTGACTGCTGGGGGATATGCTCTTCTAAACTTAAGATAGATCCAAATGGCTTATGTTTCTTGTAACTACATGATAAACCAAAAGGAAACCTAATAGGTATGGTACTTAGTAGGCACTCCAACATCTTAGAGTAGTGAATAAAAGAATAAAAATCTGAATAACTAAATGTATAAGTTAACTCATTAATCCAATACAACACCAAACAGGGTTAGTCTTACAAGTAACAAATGTGATTTGAAAATTTTAGAATGTATTTGCTACCTTCTGAATTTATCTTCTTACCACTAACTTGAGTGTCTGAAATCTGATCACTACAGATTTTAGAAACTCTCTGCAATCACAGTACTTGGGACACAGAGGCATGAGGATCACAGGTTTGAGGCCAAGCCTCAGCAACTTAGTGGGTTCCTGTTTCAAAATAAAAAATAAAAAGGGCTGGAGATGTAGCTCAGTGGTAGAATTCCCCCTAGGTTCAATCCTCAGAACCAAAAATAAAAATAAAAATAGAAAAAATAAAGGTGGATGGGAGTGGGGCTTTAGCTAGGAACTATTTTAACAGATCTTAGAAAGCCAAGCTGTCCTGAATAATGTATAAATTAGTTACTTTGTTGAAGGACAAAGAGAGGAAAATTGGAGGATAACAAAGCTTAATTTCCACCACTTCTCTATTTATCTTGGAGATGGTCTTGTACTCTTCAGGAATTAAGGATTTTATATCCACGGAAGATTGATGACATTGATAGCCAGTGAATGGCCTCTCAATCTATTCCATTTACCAGGGGATGCTGTAACTCCTGTAATCAAGAGGTTTGATTTGTTTCCTCACTTGTGGGATCTGAGCTGTCTTATAACTTGCTCTGGACAAAGAATGTGGCAGAAGTAACATGGTGCCCCAGGTCAAGTGGTGCTTGTACTGGAAACTTGATACTTCTGTGAAGACAAACTGAGCTGTCCCTGCTGGAAAACAAGACAAATGACTGGGTGTTCCTCACCCAACCCCCTGGTAAATGAGGCCATCATGGACCAGCCAGCCCTCACTGTCCTGCAGCTGATTAGAGGCACATAGCATAATCCAACCCCACCAAGGCCAACCTGACCATACACATGAGCAAATAAATGTTCATTGCTCACATTTATTAAGCTTTGGAGTGGCTTATTGGACAGCAATAGCTAAATGATAAAATCCTACCTTATCCTAGAAATCTCAAATGTGAGAATCTGCTGTTTTCCAAAAGCATCTGGAAGTCTTTAATTTTGATACCATCTTCTTTGAGATTTATACTTGGAAGTTGAGTTTTCCAAGTTGTCCCTAATATCTGCTTACTCTTCAACAGCACAGTATTACTGAGTATCACAGTATTCCTAAGGAACCTTCATTCAGGGTTTCTGGCTGGGATAATACAGCCTCACAATGAGTACCCTCACCTTCTCCACTCTTGTCATTCACACTAACAATAACTCTTGGACCTGGACAGAGAAGTCGGCTGGGTTCCAGAAAAAAGTACAAGGAGCTAGGATTGGAGACAGGAGTGAGAAGCTGTGGGAGAGAGGTTGAGGGAATGTCTAAAGTTGGAGCCAAAACTGGACCTAGGGATGGAATATGATGAAGAATTTCAATAGAGGCTCAAAGGACAAAGAAACAGAAGTTGGGCTAGGAGGGAGGGAAGAGTAGCAATAAGACATTGTCCTCCCTTTTTTCTTATTTACTTTACCATTGAGTCTAAAAAAAAGAGGATAAATACTGGGGAAAACTATGCATTTTCCTCTCCCTGTTTCCTCCTTTCTTATACCTCCTAAAATGGAGAAGGATGAGAAGTTGGGAAGGAGGTCCAATGGGCAGAACCAATGATCTCTGCCCCAGCCTCCTCCCTTTGTCCCTCTTATTAGCATGGTTACCATATGGTAAGAGGTGACCAGCAGGGTTGTTTGGGCATGCATAGGTAGGGTTTTTCTAGACATTTGGTGATCAGCCTGTCAGTCATGGGTGAAAGCTACTGGGAAGTCCTACTTCTGTGGCTGGACTGAGAAATCTCCACCTTCCATACCATTGAGGACCAATGTCTCCTGAAGACTCTGGTCCATGTGTGTGAGATGGAGGAAACAGGACTGGATCCCCTGTGCTATGTGAAAGTCTCTTTCTTTCTTTCTTTCTTTCTTTCTTTCTTTCTTTCTTTCTTGTAAGAATGGAATCTATGATCATTGTCAGTAGACTATTCTACTAAATATCCTGACAAGACAATTTTTATTAAAAAAAAGTCTTGTGGTTTTCTCCCTATAGTTTACTTTGGGACACTTTCCAAGGTAGAGGGGCAGGTTAATATTATGTTGCAGGCCACAAGGCAGATGTTATTTGCAAAGACAACTATTGTTTTCCTAAAGTTTCTGCCATCAAAAATATGAAAAATTTCCAGGGGTTCTGGAAGCAAAGGAAGAATGAAATCTAAGGGCAAAAGGAAGGAAGGAAGGAAGGAAGGAAGGAAGGAAGGAAGGAAGGAAGGAAGGAAGGAAGGAAGGAAGGAAGGAAGGAAGGAGAGAGAAGGAATTGAAGTCAGCGATCCTGACCAGCAGAAACCCATGCCATCCTGTCTCCTACCACCTCTGAAAGTGGCGAGAACTTTGAGCAGATGTTCTAGGGTGTACCCAGAAATGGTGGGTCCTAGCCAGAAGTGCTCTCAGCTCCAGAAAAGATTCCAAGACCCTTGTGTAGAAACCCAGAATTTGGGGACCACAAAGGAGTTCAATGATGAGGACATCAATAGAAATCATGCTGCATGGGAAGTCAGTATCTTCCCAGTTTATCAGAACTCCATAAATCCATAAATTCTGATGTGACTTTGGAAAAGGAAGCAGGTCCTAGAATAAAAGGCAGGGGATGAGTCTCTCTTGTGGGTATATTAAATGAAGATCAAGAAATGGTTCCATCATGTGACACTGATTTGTGGACAGTGATTCATACCACCTCACTTGTAGATGCACCATGTCTCACACCTTACTGAATACATAAGGGAACCCCTGATTCTGTTTTATTTGTTCCTTTTGAATCAGAAAAAAAAAAACTTTCCAGAGTCCTATTTCATGAACCTTCAGAGAAACCTCTGCCTCTATAGTTCGGGTACATCCCAGAGGTTTGCAATAGGGGTTGATTCAGAGCCCATCCCTTTCCATAATCTGCAGAAAATGAGATTATAAGTACATGACAAACAACAGGGAAATAAATAGTAAATGAGGTGTTTAAATCTATAGGACTGTTAGAGATTGTCTCCATTGCATCTAGAGCTCTGTGTCATACTCAAAGTCACAAGTCGCTTTTACCAAAAGAAAAAATTCGCCTAAAAATAGATTAGGCGTCCTTTTGGAGGAAATTAGATATCCTTATCTCTTCTTAATGAGATTAATGAAATCAAGTAATACTTTCAAAGAATCTAGTACAATTCCTAGCAAACATAGGAGCTCAGTAAATTATGTTGTCATAGTTGTTTCTATGAGACAAAAATACTCTTGCATCAAACTTCTGGTGTCTTCTGTAAGGATGAAATCCATACAGAAAAAAAAAAACAAAAAACAAAAAAAACACAGCCCACACTCCCCTGGCCCTCAGCTCATTATAGCAGCCCATTTCATATGCAGACAGTTGTCAAGAAGCATTAAGGCCTGGACACAGGAAAAAGCTGTAAAAAGAAAAGGGACATTTTCTCAAATCCGTGGAAACTACATAAATTTCATGATTTGCCATTGCTACAGACTCACATACTATTTTCAACTTTATTTTTTCTTTTCTTAAACAAACAAACAAAAACCAACATCCCTTGCAGGTTCTCAATTATGAATTGGAACACCCACCACCCTTCACCTGATCTCACACACCCGAGTAGCCCTGTCACCATTCCCTGGATTCACAATCCATCTTTGCAGCTCAGGGCTCATGTTGCTGGGGGAGGTGGTGTGATGGTGGTCCTTCTCCATCCACCTGATTTCCAAGAGGGCATTTATAATGGACAGCTGCCACTCACCTGTCATTGACTCTCTTCAGCAGACAGTGAGAAAGTAGCAGCTCTGGTGATTCAGGGTGAAATTGCTTTCAATTCACAGATCGCCCTCAAAAGAAGCTGCAATGGAATGGTAGCTGTATCTTATTATAAATACACATCAAAGGTGAGAGGAAAGTGGTACATACGTGCTGTGAATTTTGGCCCCTGTACAACACATCTCATATACAAGACCTCAACTACCACGTAACACATGTCTTCCCATCTCTTTTTACATCTCTACCTCTGGCTCTACATAAGCCGGTACATTCTTTACTATTAAGTACTTTTAAGTGGGCAAGGTTTCAGCTAGTTGTTCAACACTTAGCAGCCTACCACTGTTTTTTAGGGAAGGTGAAAAACAGCAAGCATACAGGTACCAGGTGTTTAAGCAGAAGTAGGAAACGATGGTATGGGAGATGAGAAAAGAGATTCACAAAAAGAGAGAGAAAGAGAGATCCAGAACAAAGAATACCATCACCTATATTATCATTTCTCTTGAATTGTCTGGTGTGCTTACTTCATATTGCAGGATCCTCCCTGCTCCTATCATCTGGAACTCCCATTTCTACATGCTCACCTGAAACTCGAAATTTACCAGCCACCTCCAAAGTCATTCATAAAATATATAGCTCTTACTCTATCATACTATGCCCAGATAAAATTTGTTCACATACTTGCAAAGTGATTTGAATTTTTATTTTTAAAAATTCTTTACAAATACATATTAGTAGTTCATTCTCCCCCTGTAAACTGAAAAAAAAAAAAAAAAAAAAACCCGCAACTACAAGATAATGATTTTCTTATAGAAACTCTATGCTTACCTGTGTATTATTTTAGCTGCTCAATTGAGTTCTTGAGATGTTGAAGAGCAAAAAAGGCTTATGAGAAACAATATTTCACACTGTTCATTACTTTAACTGTGAAGGGTAATGTACTCTATACTTGAGATGATAAGTATGACTTCTAAATTACTTGTTTTTGTTCCTTTGTCTAATAGGAAGTAAAAAGATTTGTACTTAGTGAACAATGCAGGAAGTTCTAAGCCCAAGACATTAAAATTGGTGCAAAGTTGGGTTCTCAATCAGACCTTATCTATAGAGCTAAAAGAGTCAAACTAAATACACAGTATACATTTATTCTGAAAAAATTTTGGATAGGATTCCAATTTCCCAAGAGTGAGAGGGGGGACTGAGTGAACTACTGGACTAATAAAAAAATGCTTAGTTGGCAATAGAGAGCAAACCTAACTAATTTTTAATAAAATTATCTCCTTTAGAAGATATTTCTTTATAGGATAATAAGGGAAGTGAAAAGTCTCTGTGTTGGCTTTGCATCCCTGTGACAAAATAGCTGAAAAAATCAACTACAAAGATTTATCTTGGCTCACAGTTTTGGAGGTTTTGGTCCATGGTCACTGGCTCCATTGATTCTGGGCCTGTGGTGAGGCAAGACACTCTGGCAGAAAGGTGTAGTAGAGCAAAGCTGCTCACCTCGAGATGGCCAGGAAGGAGAGAGAGAGAGAGAGACAGAGACAGAGAGAGAGAGAGGAGAGGGAAAGAGGAGTCCCAACATATCCCCTTCGAGTGCATACCCCCTTTGACCTACTTCCTCCAACTGGGTCTCACCTCTTAATGTTTCCACTGCTCCCAATAGCACCACCAGCTAGGGACAAAGCTATCAATACATGAGCTTTTGGGGGAAAGTCCAGGTAACAGTCTGCCCTTGTCCTCAAAGGCTCACATCCATCTCACAATGAAAAATACATTTAGTCCACATCTAAGTGGTACCAGAGTCTTAATGGTCCCAGCATTGCTTAAAAGGCCAAGTCCAAAGTCTCCTCTGAAACTTCTAGCTGTGAATCTCTGTAAAAACTTTTAAAAGAGAGTTAGATATATCCAACATTCAATGGTGAAACAAGCAGTAGCTAAATATTCCCATTCCAAATGGGAGGAATGGGGGCACAAAGAGGAAGGATGGGACCAAAGCAAGTTTGAAACCCAGCAGGCAAACACTATATCCTGTAGCTCTATATCTGGCATCCAGAGCACACATTAGCATGGTGTGAGCTCCCATCAGCTGGGGCAGCTCCACCCCTACATGGCCTCTCCCTTGGGCTAGTTCTTCTCCTTGCCTCTGGCTTTCTTCTGCAGACATTCCACATTCCTGTCATCTCTAAATTCCTGGGGGTCTCTTGCAGCTTCAGCTTCACTCTCCCCGAACTTCACACATTGCCCTCTCAGGAGCTGAGTCCTGCAGGGATTCCGAGCCTGTGACACACTGCCTGGCCTCCCAGGCTTTCCTTCACAATCATGGTAGAAGCCTCTCTGACACTCCAACTTTTGTCTCCTGCATGCCTGCAAAACTAGCACCATGTGGATAGCACCAGTGTCTGACACTGACTCAAGCCGTGGCCAGACCTGCTTGGACCATCACTGTAGCAGCCGCTGAGTGCTGGGTCATTTGACCACAATAAAATAAATCCTGGGGAAGCAACTTCCTAAGCAGTCCTGCAGAAGAATGGTGCCCAGAGGCTCTCTTCTCAAATGAAAGTTTACCTGTTTGTATCCTTGAGCCTGCAGTGGGCGGGGTCTTGCTGATTCTCGAGATGCCCTCAAGATATCTTTCCTGTTACCCAGAGAAAGAGCTTGGCTTCTTTTTAATGGTATTAATCTCTTTAACAACGACACTCCCCTTGTCTATAACTTTAAAAATGCCCCTTTCCTGGCCAAACTGCAAGTTTAGGAAATATTTTTGTTCTGCTATTTCCCCCCAATTCTCACTATAAATCTGGCTAAAAGCAAACAGAAATGCCCGTGTAACTTCCTGAATGCTCCGTTGCCTTGACTTTCCTCTGCCAGATTAATTAGCCCATCACCTTGAAACTCAGCCTCCCACAAAGTCTCAGGTATGGACAAAATGTAGACAAGTTCTTTGTCAGACTATAACATGGATGGACTCTAGTCTAATTTCCAATAGAGTCCTTGTTCCCATCTGAAACCTCATAAGCACATTCATTACTCTCCACATTCCTATATCAATATTCTGGTCTTCTAAACTTCTACCAGAATTATCCATTAAGCTCTGTTTATGGAATTCTAAGCTTTTTCTAGCCTGCTTCTCCAGACCTTTCCAAATTCTCCCCACAAAACAGTTCCAAATGTTTCTGAACCGTGTGGCCAGATATAGTCACAACAATGCCACCTATTTGTACCAATTTTTTGTTAATCAGCTTTGTGTTGCTATCACAGAATACCTGAGAAAATAAACTTAAAGCAGGAAAGATGTATTTTGGCTCACAGTTTCAGAGGTTCTAGTCCATGTTAATTTACCTCTGTTGTTTCTGGGCCTACGGTGAGGTAGAATATCACAGTGGAGTTTCCATGGGGAACAAAGCTGTTCATCTCATGGTGGCTGGGAACAAAGAGAGAGAGAAGAAGGGGCCAGGTTCCCAATGTTCCTGTCAAGGGCACACCCCCAATGGCCTATTTCCTCCAACTAGGTCCCACCTCCTAAGTTTTCCACCACCTCCCACTAATGCCACCAGCTGGGGACCAAGCTTTCAATGCATAGGCCTTCAGGGGTCAATCCAAATTCAAACTATAACAGTCCCTTAAGATATTTAATAATAACTAAGTTCAGCTATAGTTTACCATCAGATCCTCTAAAAATATAATGTGGTAAATTGCATTAATGCCCTCAATTCTTTATTTTCCCATATAGCCACACCCTTTGCATGAGACTGCAATGCTTCCCCCAAAAGTGTATACTTCCCAACTCCCTCACCGCACATTCAATCACATGACTTGCCAATAAGCAAAATATGCAAAAGATCTTGCATGCTTCCACTTGCTTTCTTGAGCTTCTTCCATCACCAAGAAAGGGTATGACTGAGTTATAACATACATGTATATTCCTCTGCATACAATGAGGTTATATCCAGATAAACTCCATCACAAATTTAAAATATTTTATCATAGCTTAGCAACAGAGTGCACTAGAGAGTATTGGTTGTTTCCCATTTTGACCCTGTGGCTGACAGGGAGCTCTGATTCACTGCCACTGCCCAGCATCTCAAGAGAATATCTTACCATACAACACTATCCTGAGAAAGAATCAAAATTCAAAACTTGAATTATGGTTATTGCTGAATGTGTATTGCTTTTTCATCATTGCAAAGTCAGAAAAATTGTAAATCAAACCATCATAATTGTGGATCATCTATATTACCAGTAGGAGAGAGGGACACATGAAGTAGAACTGCCAAGTAAGCTAAGTCCAGCTTAGGACAGAACCATCAGCCAACTCATAGACATATGAGCAGACCCAGGCAAGCTCACCAAAGCCCAGTCAACTCAAAAGCCCATAAGCTACAATTCTATATGATTATTATAAGCTGCCAAGTTTTAAGGTGACTAGCTATACAAAATAGCTAACCAATACATATATTTACTTCTTGAAATGTGAAGAGTTTTATATTCACAAAGAAATCCCTGATAGAAACATAAGTAATTTTCAACCAGCATTTCTATTTTGAATAGAACAATTTTTTTAAGAATCAACATTATCATATCATATCTAATCAAGTCTCTGGCTTAGCTCAATGCAAGAAACACTGATAAAGCCACTAACATAACTGTGTATTAGGCACTGGGAGCACAGAAAAAACTAAGGGCTCACCGTCTATAAAGAGACTGGTAATGTCAAGACAATAAGGCAGGGTCTCTGCCAAGTGCTTTCTTAAATCCAGCTAATTTAATTCTTGTTTTTCATATAGAAAGCATAAGTTTGAGATGACCTATTGCATTCTTAAAAGCTTAAATTTTGCTATTATAAACTGTGCTGCTATAAACATGGATATGCTCATATCATTATCGGGGCCCTGGCTGGACCCTCAACCGTGAGGCCCCAATAAAGATGATAACTGAACGTTGCTGGCTCAAACTTCTCTTTATTATACCTCTCTCTCTCTGGGATCGAGGACACTACCCAAGCAGGAATAGTAACCATTCTCTTAACCCTGACAGTAACTGTCTCTCTAACTGCAATTGCTTCTCTCACCCCACTTTCGTTCTCCATAACCGTTCCTCACAATAGTAGTCGTCCAACCTCCATCTAACAACCTACACCTGCAGCAACCAACAACCACCAGCAACCAACAACCACCCTCGAGGGAGGTGGAGGCTCTTAAAGCCGCGCAGGGCTTGAGCCACGAGGTGCCCACATACAGCTCTCACCTGGGCAGGCCACGGGCCGGGCGTGCTGGTGCATGCACTCTAGCGTGGGGCAGCCCTAGGATGTTACCACCTGCAGCCGCTCCTGGCACTCTGCCAGGCGCCATCTAGAGGCGAGGTCTTTCCGGCCGGGCTAAGACCCCAACATATCATTATAGTATTCTGACTTTAATTCTTTTGGAAAAATACCAAGAAGCAGTATTGCAGGGTCATATGATGGTTCCATTGTGTGTGTATGTGTGTGCGCACACGCACACTTGTGTATGTCTATAGTACTGAGGATTGAACCCAAAGCCATTCTACCTCTGAGTTACACTCCCAGCTCTACTTTATTTTTTATTTTGAAACACGGTCTTACTAAGTTGCAGACAGCCTTGCTAAGTCACTGAGGCTGGCTGTGAACCTGCGATCATACTGTTTCAGCCTCCCAGGTACTGGGATTACAGATGTGCACTACCACGCCCAGCCATTCCTAATCTTTTGAAGAACCTCCATACTGATTTCCATGGTGCTTGTACTATTTTCAGTCCCATCAATAGTGCTTAAGAGTTGCTATTTTCTTACATCCTCACTAGCATTTATTATTGTTTGTATTCTTGATGCTTACTATTCTAACCAGAGTGAGATGGAATCTCAGTGTAGTTTTGATTTGCATTTCCCTGATTGCTCATGATGTTGAAAATTTTTTCATATATTCATTGGCCATTTGCATTTCCTCTTTTGAGAAGTACAATCCATAATAGCCAAATTATGGAACCAACCTAGATGTCCATCAATGGAAGAATGGATAACAAAAAGGTGATAGATATTCATAATGGAATTTTACTGAGTCATAAAGAGCAACAAAATTACGTAATCTGCAGGAGAATGGATGAAACTAGAGAGTGCTATGTTAGTGAGATCAGTGAGTCTCAGAAAGTCAAGGGCTGAATTTTTCCTCTCATATATGGAAGCTAAAGAGAAAATAGGAAACAAAAAGGATTTTAGATAATTGAGGAAAGTGACCACTAAAATAGTGGAAGAAGATAGGGGGAAGGAGGTAGAGAGGAGAAAAAGAAAAACTGATGAAATAAACAGTTCAAATTATGCTATGTCTATGTGTGAAGACTTCTCTACCAATCTCATCAATTTGTATGGGGAAGGGAAGGGTACCTGAAAGGAAACACAGTAAGACCTGTGTGCATGTATATTTGTATGACTTTGACCCTCACTATGATGTATAATTACATGCACTAATAAAAGTATAAAAATAAATATATTACTTTGAAATTCTTAAGTTTAATCTTACTTAAATAACCAAAAAATATATTCCTCAAATGATTTACTCTGATAAGAATAAATCTATATTTTATTGATTAAAAGAAACTTGAATTTTACAAAGGGCTTCAAAGACTCTGATACTATGGAATATTTGAAGATGTGAGACAGATAAGATGAAACTGAAAAGCAGAATCCCTTAAATCTTAGGGGAAAAAAATCACAGGAAATAATCAGTACAGTGTGTTTTTATACTGAAGGTGCTAAGATTGGATTTCCCCAGCTAACTGTAAATTTTGACCAAATGATCTACTTTTCTACA